>JAUTBR010006685.1:1880-12946 GCA_032361205.1 Pseudorimula midatlantica
CGTGTTGACTCTGCGTGCAGGAAACATGTGACAAAAGTCACAAAATGGTGTCAGAAAATATTTGTACTCGAATGACAGATTGCTAATACGAAATTAATAGCTTGAATACCTTCTAGTGAATACAATACGCAAAAGCAAACATTGATGAAAGAAATCACTATTGACTCTCAATAAGTGCCTCTATTTATTCCCAGAAACATTTCCAGAACCTCACAGAATAAATCAAGTCTATTACCAGCAATTTACATCGATATTGGACAACAATGGTAAATATGTGCAATGTACCTTTAATTAGATTTGCCAATAAAAAATAAGCGATGAAATTAATTAATATAAATGATTGTTATACACAGTAACACGTAATAGTTAATCGAGTATAGAATATTTTCAATGGAACCAGCGGGCTTCGAATCTATGTTAATTGGTCTAATGTTTTGCCTGATATTCAGTTGTAATTTTGTTCAAATATAATAACATTACGCGACTTTGATCGTAGCCTTCTTTTGTATATAAAGTTCCTAAGTGTTCATATGACAACATTCAGAGATATTCAACTCTTGTGAATCGCGGTAGTTTCTGCTATACAGATGTACTCACTTGCCTTTCTATTATAATTTCGCACTCAAATTACCCTATTTTGCTTCAGGGTTAACCTGCGCATTGACATTCACTTCTACATTGTAATAGGTCAACAATTAAGCATAATTTGTTCCATTTACTGTATGAATCAGCACCACTTGACTCGGGGACTGTACACCACGCATGCGCGCAACTTCAGCGATGCCACCAGCTTCGTACTATTGTTTTAGGTCCCAATTAGCCAGATGTTACCCACTGACCCATTGGGTGAATTACCTAGGTCATGGGTCACGTGCTGTACCAATGCCACTGATTGGCAGCATTGACAGATACTAGTTGTCTGACCACTATGTTTAAGGACAAGAACCTCAACTGCTTTGTAACAAGTTCGCGCGTGCTTAAAGAAGCCCTTACGCCTTTGATTTCCAAGCAACGTATAAAACCAGCCACAAAGAACAATATAATTAGTTTATGTATTGACAGTATTGTAACTGGATTTCTAGATAAACAGTCGGTCGACGGGTCCTTAACTTTTACTAATTTAATAAACCCTTGTCAGAACGAGATCGCACTGAGAATTAATTTAAACAGTGTTGTGTACTTTAAACACCTCGCTAGTAGATTATTTTCTGAAATGTACTTTTTCACAAAACCAAATAATAATAGTTACTTTATACATAGTAACCAGTATATAATGCATTATTTCCATTAATCCTTAGAAGAAATAAACCCGTGATTACGTTCCACCGTGGTACCCACATTTTCCAGACTAGATTTATCACCGGATCCTATTACATTCAGATGTTGACAATATTATTTTTGAAATGAAAGCCGCATGACATAAGAACACACATAGAACAAGATATGTTTTAAATACACTTTTCCGCAAGTATTTTTAGTAATCCCGAAGACCATTTACACCGTATTTTTGAACAGCAAAACTTGTTTTCCTGACAGGTTAGAGAAAGCATTTTGCCCCAGTTATCTTTTTGAAACGGTTCCCCTCCTAGCTATGCATTCCCACCTCTAAGTATGTCAATATTGCCAGTAGTTAAGCGGAGGTTAAGTCTGGAAGTCGTTTCTGCGATCAAAGTAGCCAGCCATTACGCGACATCCCGCCACGGGGGCGATATATTGATGTACGTGCTCGTCAAGAGAGCAGGCTTATCGTTCAGCAACGAATTAATTGCATAAGTTAGATACTTCAAGGGTGTATCATCTCTGAAGTCATATCAGGGAATCCTTTGATGCCTCAGTGTTCTTTCCAAGTCCCAGACATTCCCCTCCCTCTTAAAGACATACATGTATTTCGGCGGACACTGGAACCATACATTATACCTCGTATCTGTGTTACTTCCAAAGTATCAGAGAGAACGACTGGCACGAATTCCATTGCCAGTCTATGAGAGGCTGCCTATTAATGAATAAAGGAAGCGGTTGGATCTAGTAATTTCTCCGAGGTGAAAGCTAGAGAGGGTGAATGTGTGTCGTCATCGTCATCAAAATTATCGTAATTATTGTAATTATCTTCATCATAATCGACCGTCATCAGAAAATATCTGAAAATGTATAATCTCCTTGGGGCGGGGGGTATCGTCATCCTTTTAGGTGAATACTTGTCATTCATTAGTTAATTTAATTTCTTCCTACATGTATTCTCTGCGAGTTCTTAATATGTATTTTTTCACAGACACCATACTATTTATTGACTACATTATCATTGCTCAACGTAACATGAAAAAAATATATGTTGACACATCTTGTATTAGGTTAAATACAATTACTAATTTCAGAATCCATAAAATAACCCTCATGGTATTTTTAAAATATCATCACCCACCAAATGATTTTTTTGACTGATTGTTAAAGGTTGCCTCTATGACGTCTAATTTGGTGAGGACAGGTCTGAAAACATTGCCATGATTTTAATTGAGGTCATTAATTGCCCCACGTTTGTTTGTATAATGTCACGTAATTTATCAGCAAAGTGGACATTCTCTGATGTGGTTTGTACCTTGTCAACATCGTCGTGACAACGCAGTCACCCGGGGTCAACTTGTTCCGACGATTGTTTTATTTTGAGGAGTTACTAAACGACCATGCACGAATCGCATCTCGTTTTTGCAGCTGATTATGTTTTAACAAAAACTCGATAGTAAACGTGAAGCAACAACTCATTTGTTCTTTGAACGCGCTCGTGTTTATAACTTATTTATGTCCATTAATTTTCTTGCCGTGTATTGACACCGAGGGCTTGTCGAAGGGAAACATTACCCGCGTCCAGAATTACCCTGGACACTGTCAAAGACTAATGTTTAGAGAAAATACACGCCCGGAGACGTTTATGATCCATGTGAGGCCTTTGTTAGGATAATATTGAAAATAAAACCGCACTTTGCGACATGACAATGATGGTACTGTTAACAGCTCCGGGCTCTACGCACGCTGGCAATTTCCCCCTCGGAGCACGATACCAGGGACTCCAGCATTTCTTTATGGGATTTTGCCAAAGGCTACGGCCAGATTATTGTGTGGATTATGATATAGAGAAGATAAAGTTGGTCCTAGCCCGGATGAAAGCACGATTGACAAATACATTTGAGATGAAGGTTCTTGTCCACCGTTGGTGCCAAGAGTCATGTTAGCGATCTTTGAGTATTCATACCAGCCGATATTAACCAGAGAACTCGTAAAGATAGCGAATGAAATGTTTCACATTACAGTCGTTATCACTATTAGAGTATTTCTTCAAAGAATGTTATTATTATTTCTATTTCGATACTTATTTCTAAAACAAAATCGGATAGTCCCGCAATTTCCCCAGGTACAGCAATGTGTTTTATCGGATGTATCTCATAGAAATAGAACATACGGAGAAATAATTTTCTCCCGGCTTTGCAAAATTAAAATATCGTATTTGTCTGTCCCTCAATTATCAGCCGACCCTTTGCAATGAAGAAATACGAGCACGTTACAATATATTACTATGTATTACTGTACAAGAATCACGATTTTGTTTAGTAAGTTCATACACCATTGTATGCATGCATTTTCAATGGTATTCAGTTATCAATAGCCTTACACTATATGCATAATATGCATTGTTTAAAATATGCTTTGCTGTTTACAGTAGTTTGTAAAAATAATGTATTGGTTGCAATATTAATTGATCTCAGCGTACTTTTGTCATGGATTCTATTAAACAAAAAACTAACTAGCAAATCCATGTTCGCGATTGTCATGTTCCATTTTATAACATAGGCCCACTATATGTATATTCGTACTTCCTATGCAGAGCAGAGTTTCACGAGTTAATAAAGGTTCTGTTATCTGATTTTAACAATTGTACGATTGTATCAATTGCCAAGATTAAGCGTACATATCTCTGAAACGTTAAGATTGCCTTGGCGAATGTATATTTAATCACGTCCCTACTACATCTAAGACGTCTTCAGATCACATGACACTGCAGAACGGACTGGCGGTCAAACTATACCACTCATTCCCCCGAACTATTAATGGTCGGTCTCAAGCTGACCATTGGTGTTCGGAACTAATCACAAGATGTCCATCTCCCTTGACCAGCGGTCAGATGAGGACATAGGAAAACATACCCGCTGTGGGCTGCGGATTACCCTCGTTTACATGCTGCCACAATATAGGAGACGGGGGTTCGAGGAAAAGGTCGCACCTTTTAGTAAATCCCCCATCAAGTTGATTGGTTAGTGCAACATTTTGATCAGAGATCAATCACGTTTAGTGACCCCCACGAGAGGCCTGTTCCGTTGGTGACATTTGAACACGGGTTTGCAACCCCAGTTGAATGCAAAGAGGAGGGCATACTCCGTTCTCTGTGGCTATAACACTACATACTGGCCTTTCTGTTGTGGCCATTCTTCTGTCGATGGCAGTCAATTGGGAAATATTTGTCACAGACAGACTAATCCCATGATAAACACATGTCAGTTTTGCGACAGAGAATATTCACGTTGTAACACATTTATCATTCGGATAGAGTATATTGGTGCTAGTAATGACCGATCGAGATATGAAACTGTGTTTATCATCGGTCATAATGGTGCAATTCATGAACGGGGTTTTCCCTTGGGGATACATACATATCAACCCAACGTATACATTATGTACTATCCAACATTTATATATAAAAAACATATAACGATTCAAACAATTTAATCCTTTATTAGCGTCCCAATGCCGCCAAATCTGTTTCTCGTACATGTTCTGTAATGATTTTGTCTTGAAAGGGCGGATTGGCATACTTAATAAAACGGACATGCATTTTACGCCAAATTCACAAATTACTGCCTCCAGAGAGGGGAAAAGGCATTGTGACCGTGATAAATACTCGCTTCCGATTTTTGAGTTTTGCACGATAAAGCAGCATAATTCCCCGCGGGCCGTATTTTCTCATTGTGTGGCCCGTGAGGAAAGACGACGTCTAATGCCACGCCATTGACTACACGGCCTAGCCCGGCACCGCATTCCCCTATAGACATAATTTGAAAAGCGTTATTCATCAAGTTGAGATTTAACCAAACGAGGGTGATTTTCGCTGATTAGCCATGGTGTGGGATCTCACTGGCCACTCTCAGTCTCCTCAAACAACCTGATTCGAAAAGCAAATCGCTCTCAAAACTTGCGAAATTCTTAGGTGATTAACGTCATTTGACGTCAAGAGGGACGCACAACTCTGCTGCGGGGAATGGGAATCTCTAATTGAGGAGGAGGCGAACTGGAACAAGCATACAATGGTCATGTCCAACACAAATAAACTCTTCTATCTCCACAGGCTGCAGGAAACAGCGGTTTTCGTATTTTTGTTCACTAATTTCTCCATTTTGACGTTATCACTGTCTGCATTGAGTAGGAGCCGACATTATAAAAAAGAGGTTTAGGAACAAATAGGAGCCCATAGCCGTCGCTTTACATAAATGTGTGTAATTTCAAGATATCATCTTCTTTTCTAACGATTCATAGTTTCCTAAATAATGAACATATCTTTGGCGTTGCTCGTGCATGGTTCACAAAAAGAAAAGTAGAAACAAATGGTCAAATGTTTTGGGTGATATGTGTATGCATATGTAACATTTTATAATGTTACTGGTATGTAAACTATAATTTGTGTGGGTATACACACTACTATACACAATATGCATATGGGTTCTACACGTTACCAGTGTGAGACATGTGGTTAATAATTATTGTGCTTAAATAGTCATCGGTTAAAAATCTAGTTAATGTTGAATTCAAACATAAAAACATTGGAAAAAACGTGTAACACCTTCTGCTGCGGAGATTAACACGAAAGTCAATGAGTTTGTAACATCTTATGACACCGGCATATTGTAGAATTTCCCCATGGAACATATCAAGAATACAATATTTAGTAAGTTCTAAAGAGTGAAAGAAATAGCCAACGCAAGTAAAGGAAAGGAAATGATTAAGAGACAAAATGAAATATGAGTAGAAATTCTAATAAGAAACGTTACCTACCACTTAACAAGATTTCATAATACATGTATATTAATAATTTCCGGGATATATTGTAATATTAATTCGCGAATATTTTAGAGTCCAATACTTTAAAATGCTAATGCCAATTGCTATCTACAGTCAGTCGTGTCTTTTGACATGAAATATTTTATCACTTCGCAAATCTTCCAATTTATCAAAGATATTCCGAGATCTCCGCGATATTATGATTTCCAGATATATTCAATACACACAATATCACGTATATATTTGATTACAACTAATGTGTAATATTCCAGACGACTACTAATATATGACATACGTATAATATGATGATTAACAAAGATACACTCATGTATCACATGGCTTCTAAACTACAGACAGTCCAAATCGGTAATACAAATACTACCGGTACAACCAAAAATAGTATTCTCTCAATACCAGTAATACTATTTTGTTTCTCATAATATTTCTGTATTGTTTCTGCTCATATTTCTATTCTATTTACTGCTCATTAAGTTCAAAGACATACGCATTTTTCTTTGCGTCTAAAATTACCAGAGTATTCAGTTGCTGTAATATAGCCGCGCGTTATTCTCTTTGAGGATCACGAAAATCTCACGGGGGGCGAGACCGGTGTGGCAGTTTAATTTCCGGCAAGTCGCTGTTCATGCCAAGACAGTCGCCGTTGTCGCAGTCGCACTGTTTTGTCGCTGACATTTGTATCTGATAACCTAATAAACGTAGATAAAACACGCTTGATCTAACTGAATAACACTTTGCAATATGTTAATGACGACATATTAAGCTCCCTTCATATTAGCCTTTATATACGCTTTAGACTAAGTCCGACTATATATTTTGATGTTCTTAGATCTCCACACCGACGTAAAATTAATTGGAAATAGAATTGACTCGAATTTCTTGTTTTGCTATTTCATAATAATTATGTTATTTGTTTGGCATATGGTCGCAAGAGGACTTTATGATTTTTATGGCCAATGAAATATTAATACAGAAGAAACACATGATTATAGCGACGTAAAGCTGGAGACTTTACACGTGTACGTTAACGGTTTGAAGATAATGACCTACTAGAGGTATAATATCAGAGATCATCTCCCGTATACATCTCCTGTGACCTTCGAATACTAGGACACAGAATAAAATATTGATAATGATAAAATCAAGAAAAGGAGGGTGAAGAAGAACATGATTAGTTAGAAGAAGTATACAACGGATAAAGGTTAATACTAACCGAATACACAGCCATTAGTAACACCACCTGGACGTTTGGTAATGTCACGACCATTCGTTGTTCCTTTATTATGTACATGTCTGGCCCCGATATTACGAAACCTTTCTGAGTACGATTTCATGCTCAACTCAAGTTTGGTTCACAAATCCCCATATCAAATCTGAACATGAGCATGAAATCTAACTCAAAACGTTTCGTGATCTCGGGGCCTGAGGACCTATTCTCGAAACGTACTTACGCACTTCTTAGCCTAAGAACAGTTCGTAGCCACACTATAAGAATCGCTAAAATTGTCTTACGATCGTAAGAACGTTTCGAGAATAGGCCCCCTGGTTCATTACTTTGCTGGCATCATCATGTTCATTGTCTAGTTCATGTCATGTTCATTCCGTGATCCGTAATAATGTATATTCCTGGTTCATTGTCTCACATGTGTCATTTATACCGTATTCTTGGTTTAAACAATATTTATTCTGAAAAATTTACATTTACATGAATATTGGCAAAACTAGTTCATTGGCGGATTAACAAATACTAGTATGCCAAATTCTTGGTTCATTGTATCACGCGATTCATGTACATTCCTTATTCATTTATAAGGATTCCTGGTCCATTGTTTCATTCGTACCAAGTCCATTCCTAGTTCATTGCCAATCGTACGTCGTCAATTTCTTATTCCTTCATTATGAATCGTATCCATTCCCGAGCTCTCCTAGGCGAAACGGCTCCCCTAGACCATAGTTCCAATAGTCTACAACCTTAGTCAATCACTCCATCGTTACTAACGTTGGAGTTACGGTCACCTTAGAGTTGCGCCATTTCGTAGGGAAGAGCCATGTGCCTCACTATATATTGTCGTATACAATTGTGGTTCATTGCATGCCTCAAACCATGTATATCTTAGTCAGGTCCGTTTTATCATCTACACATCTTCTCCTAAAATATATATTTGCGAAAATGTATCTCAATGGAAAACAGTCTAATAATATGTACTTGTACATGAATTCTATTAAGAAACATCACAATGAGAGACTTCGTATCAGCGACAACATGATCATCCTGCATTGGGCATCAGTCATGGCTTTCATGTCTCAACAGCCTCCCGAAAACTGAATCAAATAGAAAGATAAATTAATTATGTATTTGTGACTGTATGCTCGATTATATAATATAATACACACTATGAACGAAGAAGGATCAACATTTAAAATGATATGTCTAGATTTCAACTTCTTATCGTTATTGAATGTGCACATGGAGACGCTCGCAACAGTTTATGTATGTACATTACAGTCGTTCAGATAAATAGTAAAAATTAAAACATAGTAATATTGGATATTTCCTATTATACATATTTTTCCAATAGAAAATGACTACTTACGAACAATTACAATTTAGCCTTTTATGCTTTCTAAGCATTAATTGCTTTAGCAGTTTGTATCGCGTTGTCTTGCAAGCTATATTAACACGTCAAATATCGATGCATATAGGTTCACATGGAAACATATATCGTGTCAAATACCCATTAGGTTGTGAATGTATTGTATTTAATAACCGTTTGAGTATGACGTTTAATGTTAAATAAACTCGTTGGTGTGTTTCATGGTTAAATAGACATAACACCGTTGCCGACGCAATCGATGAAGTGGGGAGTCCTCGGGAACAGCGTTGTAGTCGTTTCAACACGTAACGTACAAATTGTCAAGAAAACTGACTCTAAATGTTAACAGTAGGATAATACTGCGTTACCCCACGAGACCACTTTGCATCTGGTTGCAATAAGTGAACCACACAAAAGTGAAATATTACTGCCTAATAAATGTTCTTAAAAGCATTCGCCACAGAAGGTGGAATTCTTTATTGGAATAATGTCGACAATAAAGTCCAATCATCTCGATATCGTATTTCAATCAGGTCTACTGACACACGTGGCAGGAGTCGAGAGGTGTTCAGAGAGGTGAGATGCACAATATTTGAAACTAAGACTTGTACGTAATTTGTGGAATACAAAAGGAGTATATACACTAACGTCTCACAAGGGTCATCTAAATTTAGGGCATACATAACATCATTTAACACCATATTCATTACTACATGTACATTACCTTACAACTATGTAATGTATATAACACTAACATTCATCTATGTATTACATGTCGTATTGTATAACAATACTCTATATCAACTAACACGATCATGAATTGTACCGTGAAATGAATTGCGCATTAAAACGTCCCGATCAAATATATTACTAAAGTCTGCATGACAATGATGACAAAAAAGAACAATACAAACATGCACCAATATACGAACTATACACTATATAAATACAACGGGTAATTTTGCACCTACAATTAGTGTTATCATGAAGAAGACTATAGCAATACATAAAAAACAGGTTTTTATATTACCAGCCCGTATAGTATTATGAATGTCTTAATATTAGGGTATATACTGTACCATAAATCATCAGCTTTCTTATGCCATTAATTCCGTATTGATAGACATCGAATAAGTAATGAATCACAATGGTCATGGGTTGATATTCAGGATGACCATGGTCCATTAGATTAATACAAAACAATATGTTATCCTCATGTACAATGACATAGATGGAGAAAATACCTAAATACTTTAACAGGGATTCATATGTTTTAAATTAAGTATACACGGATATTATTACTGAAACAGCATTGCTCTGTGGAAATGCAGCATATCAAACCACGCCTTTGCAGTAACGGACACAGACTGAATACATTATACTTATAATAACACTTAGACACCATATATCTTCTCAACTAGATAAGGAAACCACTGCATTATATACATCTATTGTCTCTCAAGACCACACACGAAGACCAGCACAAGCAGTCGTCTTCATTACAATGTTGACCAAATCTCACAAAATAACGCATATCATTACAAAACACAAACACATTTCACGGCTAGTCACATTACATAACTACTTCCCACACCAAGTATTGGCCTCAGAAGTGACACCATATAAAAAACATTCAATTGATTATAGAAATAAAACGACGCCAACAATTTGTCTCAGCTTTTGTTTGCCACCCGCAAAACGGAAATTTAACTCAATCGCTCTATTTAATTAAATTAGTTAGGAATAAATGGATAATGTTACTGTTTTCCGGGTTTATTTTCCTATTGTTAACATGATAGCAATTTAATATTTTTTTTAACATTTGAGGTTGAACATTTCGACCAATTCTACTAGTAGGAATATATACTATACATATAAATATGTAAAAGTTGGAAGTGATGCTGATAATTAATTGTATTTCTATTATTTTTGTTTATGTGCGCATATATAGATACTATTTTATCGCAACATGTTTTAGCTGTATTGACATTAGGAAATATAAATATTGTGTTGAATGTAGCCCTCTGCTGTCTGAGTCACTGACATTATTATGTGTCAACACCTGGGTCGTTATGTCTGACAGTGTCAAGTACCATGTCAATGTCCATGAACACACACACACACACACACACACACACACACACACACACACACACGCACACGCACACTCACAGATAGACAGACAGACAGACAGAGACGCAGACACACACATTTATTTCCTTGTATTACGATTCATAGGTATGACTGTGCATTTTAGTTATTACTTCTTTCATGTGACACATTACATGATATATTTAGCTTCTCAATGTCACGTAATTATGTCAGTTATATTAATGTAATCTGATACTAATGAAC
>JAUTBR010006796.1:0-12945 GCA_032361205.1 Pseudorimula midatlantica
AATGAAGAGAATAACATAATGCTAAGCATTATTCCAATGTCTGTAAATCGCTTTTGAATCTTTAGAAATACGATACTTCACTGACTAAATATATGTTTATTGATATCCCCCAAATGAATTAATTGTTAATGCTGTGAGTTTCCATCCAATCACTAATGGATCCATATGAACATCACCTCCAAAAACACTAATGTATACTAGTTAATATATATTTACCAATGTCATAAACCAATCATATTAATTACCAATGTCATTAAACCAATGATAATATAAATTTTTAATTTTTTATTTATTAAAAAACAATATTCATTGGCAAAACAACCAGGCTATATCTGAACATGCCATCAACCAATCATATTAATTACCAATGTCATTAAACCAATGATAATATTTTTTTTTTATTTATTAAAAAACAATATTCATTGGAAAAACTTAATGGCTATATCTGAACATGTCATCAACCAATCATATCTATTTACCGACGTCACAAACCAATCAATCATTGGACCACAAGGACAAAACCTGACCCAACTCCAGTACACTCCTGAACAAAACTTTGTAACCCTAACATGGACTAGTTATAGGTACAAATGTAGTAGTAGTAGTAGTGTACTCCGTGGATAAAGTTGGAGAAACGGTTACCCTAAAGTTATGCCAATTCATACCATGCAAGCCCAGACCCCGAGATCACGAAACATTCAGAGTACCATTTCATGCTCATGCTCACATATGTGGATCTATGAACGAAAAAATAAGTTGAGCATGAAATCGCACTCAAAATTCTTCTATTTTCTCAGAGCCTGGTTCGCAATAGAATAAACACAGGTGCAAAGCAAAGGCAGGCGGTATAGCAAGCGTGAGCTGGCGAACAGAAGTAGATATAAACAACCGGAGGAAAGTCTCTACATGTTAACTCTCTCCATGCCGGAAGCTACCAGAGATGCCTCAGGGAGCAGCACTTGTGTCTAATCCAGCAGGGAGAGGGTTAACCGTCTATGAGGTAGCTAACCCTGTATGAGAGGGATAACCCTGTTTGAGAGGGATAACCCTGTTTGAGAGGGATAACTGCTGGATTAGACACAAGAGCTGCTCTTCAAGGAAACATTTTACAAGTAACTGATTGCATTGACTGTCCAGGTTACGCAAGCTGAGATTAAACATCGCAGCATCGGCAGAACCAGTTGAAACACAGAATATGAACAAAATACCACGGGGAAAACAATGATACTTCTGGGAAACGGAGAAACTGTATGATAATGAGGTTTTAACATAATAATTGAGGAACTGTACTGTCAATATGTGCAAATAATTGAAGAATTGTAGTAATTAAAATTATTATATGAAACTGGGTTGGGGTAAATGTAGAGTTATTGAATTACCTTGAAACTTGTTAAAAAAAATTGAACTGAAAACATTGTTCAATATTAATGGAAGATGAGCAAATTTGTAGTTTTATAATTGCCAAGGGTGGGTTCTGTTCTGTACAAGGAACTTCCTCAGACACTAACCTGGCTGGTAGGGCATTCCCTGCTGGAAAGGGAGGCGACTCTGGTCATGACCAGGAATCTGGGGGTACATCCCGGGGGGTCCGTTAGGTCCTGGGGGGACCGGGTAAGAAGGGGGTCTGGATCCTTCAAACCTGGGCGCGCCTTCCCCACCAAACATCCCTGGCACTACCGAACAACAGCATAGTTTGCATCATGCTACTTGGACAGTCTGCATTATCTTATCATTCTACTAACAGTTTGCATCATCATACTTGAACAACAGCATAGTTTGCATCATGCTACTTGGACGGTTGGCATCATCCTATCATTCTACTAACAGTTTGCATCATCATACTCGAACAACAGCATAGTTTGCAAAGTCTTACTTGAACAACATCATAGTACTTGAAAATGTTAGTTACGTACGTGAACAACATCAAAAGCAATACTGCATACTTTCCGTTGTATGACACTGTCATTGACAGTATACTATGGTATTAGTGTTTAGTGGATGGTTACAAAACAGCTGGAACTAGACAGTGAGTGAATATGGAGTTTAACGTCACTGCAGGAACTAGACGGAAGCATATGCATAGAAATAGTGCCCGTCGTTGTACTTCTACACTTCTACACTTGGTACTCTTGCTTCTTTGCAATCATTGTTGGGTTTTGGGGGGGTTTGTTTGGTTAATTTTAACTGACTGATAAACACACAAACAATCAGATCCAATTTTTCAGCATATATTTCCAAGCTATAACATTCTCCGAACCAGGATGATTTACATTACACGCAAGAATAACAGTCGCAAGATCAACAAAAATATTAAAGGAATACATTAATGAATTTAATGAATTTCTGCTGTACATCGCAGCAGGAATATTTCAGCCATATGCAATTACAATACTTCACAAAGGAAAGGAGTGAGTGAATATGGAGTTTAACGTCGCTGCGGGAATCTTTCACCCATTTGCGGCAAACAAAGGAAAAGAAAATAATAACAAAAATATTCGTCTCGCATGGAGAAAAAGAAAGGCTGATGTGACATATCTCTGTTGCATCACACAATGACGTGTGCATTCTCACTGCCAATTGGCTTCAGTTTAACCCTCTCCATGCTGAAGGCAATCGGAAATGCCCTAAAGAGCAGTACCTGTGTCTAATCCAGCAGGGAGAGGATTAATGGAGTGAATATCGCGTGAAAGTATAGAAAGATATGAGAGTGATATGCGTGTGTATTTATCATCCATTCAATCGACCAGTGCGAGCATACAGTGCAAACAATCCCTTTCTCACCTCTGTGCAAGAACCGTGGGCCTTGTTCGAAAGGCATTCCCCTCCTAAAGAAATGCTGCATCTGTGGGAGCCCTTCTGGAGGTGCGCCTGGTGGCATTCCCTGTTGAGGTCCAGGGGGCATTCCTTGAGGACCAGGGGGCATTCCTTGAGGACCAGGAGGCATGCCTTGAGGACCAGGGGGCATCCCCTGTTGAGGACCAGGGGGCATTCCTTGTTGAGGACCAGGGGGCATTCCTTGAGGACCAGGGGGCATTCCTTGAGGACCAGGGGGCATCCCCTGTTGTGGACCAGGGGGCATCCCCTGTTGAGGACCAGGGGGCATTCCCTGTTGAGGACCAGGGGGCATTCCTTGAGGACCAGGGGGCATGCCTTGAGGACCCGAGGCCATTCCTTGTTGAGGACCAGCGGGGATCCCCTGTTGAGGACCAGGGGGCATTCCTTGTTGAGGACCTGGGGGCATCCCCTGTTGAGGACCGGGGGACATCCCCTGTTGAGGACCAGTTGGAAGAGGGGACTGCAAACCTTCTACTGGTGCTGAAACAGATGACAATCTTGATGTCAATATCGGACTGGTAACATGACTACCACAGGTACTATTTAAGGGAAGACAACTCACAGGCATGGGAGAAGGGGAGACAATTCTTACACTCACGGGCAGGGGATGCCTCCGTGGAGGGAGGTTTGGCACCGTCGTGAATCGACCGGTTCTTCTCTCGGAATCGCTCCAGCTGTTCCCTCTGCTGAAAGTCCTCGCTGAACGGGTTGTTGTCCTGTGGAAGGGGAGATAATAATGCATAACCTTCCACCAGGTGGACATAGTGAGCCCAATGATCATGGAGTTTAACGTCGCTGCGGGAATCGTTCACCTGTTTGTGACCACGTGACCATATTAAACTCCGGCAGAAACCAATGAATAAATGTATTAATGCTTTGCGTCGCCACGGGAATATTTCGTCCATACACGACAATGCAGCCTACTACGTAACAGTAAGAAAGCAACCACCGGTCCGCGTATACCGACACCACGAAGCTACACTCACCCCTAGCACTGTCGTGAGTCGGGCAGCCTGGGCAGCTGCACTAGCTCCTCCCGGACCCCCAGGGGTTGCCGGGGACGTCGCGCGGGGAGGAACCGCCCCCGGGGGTATCTGTCCTGGTCCGGGTCCCGGGATAGGTAGTCTGATCCGGGGCCCCGTCAGCGGGATGGACCCTCCTTGCTGCTGGCTCAGTTGACGGAGACGGTTCTGCATGTATTGCTCGTACTCCTGGCGGTCCGACCGCGTCAGACGCACCGACGTGCCCTGGGGCCGCGCGGGCGGGGTTTGAGGGGGCGTGTTGGCCGCCGTGGAGACGGGGGACATGGAGGTGGTGCTTGGGGCAGGCACGGGGGACGACTGGCTGGCCTGTGGGGACATCATGGGCGGGGGCGGGGGCGGGGCGGACGACTGGAGGTAGGACCGTCCAAACTGCTCCTGTAGAGAGACGCCAGATGACGGGTTACAGTGGGTGAATATGGAGTTTAATGTCACTGTGGGTGAGTGAGTGAGTGAATATGGAGTTTAACGTCGCTGTAGGTGAGTGAGTGAGTGAATATAGAGTTTAACGTCGCTGCGGGAATCTTTCACCCATCGCTGCGGGAGTCAACTGGACCTGCAGTACTGCATCCATGAGCATAGAAATGTCAAAAGGGCAAAATGAATGAATGAATTAGTGCCTTTACATCCTGATATAAATGGCCAAAAAAACATTTAAAATGACCATGTAAATCAATATCCTTATCATCCAAAACAACGACAGCATCAACAGATTTATCCCTCAACCCAAATCAGGCCAAGGAGTGAATATGGAGTTTAACGTCGCTGCGGGAATCTTTCACCCATTTGCGACGAGTCAGGCCAAGGAACGGTTTTGAGTACGATTTCATACTAAACTAAAAATCTACAAGGAGTGAGTGACTAAATTTATAGTTTGCGTCACAGCTGTAATCTTTCACCCATAAGCGGGATTTATGGACCAACTTCGAGTTGAGGAAAAGCCCGTCATTACTCGGCCGTACCTTCTGCTTGGAGCGGTAGTCCTGCACCAACATCTGATGCTGCCGTTGCTGTTTCCTCAGCGTCTCCAGCTGCTTCTGCAGTCCGGACTGCTCCGCGGTGATGCGCTCCAGCTCCGTGGCGTCGTTGGGGTTCAGTTCGTTGCCGCTCTTCCGCGCCTGCCGTTGCCGGGCCTGAATGCTCTTCTTGGCGCGCTTCTGCTTGGAGATCTGCTGCTCCAGGAGCTTGATCTGCATGTCCAGGAACTGCGCCTGTTTGGTCAGGAAGTCCTCGTACTGCAGCGTCTGCCGGTCGTACTCCGGACCAGCCTCGCCTACAAAACACACGACGGCGTGATTACCAGGGATCGAAATTAACACTAGCACGGGCCATTTCTCCCAATGCTGAAGGTATCCTAAGGACTAGTAGAAATTCATAACATTTGTTATTTGTATCACTATTCGGGATAGTAAGTTTTAAAGTTAGTTTCTATCGCTGATCACGCAACATTCACATGGAGAATATCTTGACAGAAGAGACGGCCCATCTTGTCATGATCGAAGTGCCGATCGGTTTATTAACTTAATGCTTTATGTCTGGAAAACACAGGGCAGTGTGATCACGCAACATGCTGAATGAGTAATTTTGGAGTTCAACATCACTGCAAGAATCTTTCACTCATTTGCGACGAACATTCACCCATTTGCATCGAAAACCACGATGCCACGATGAACTACACTTACCTGGGGGTGGTGGTATGACCGGCTGTGGGGGTGGCGGGATCATCGCCAGAGGCGGCATCCGTGGCGGAGGCTGCATCCCGGGGGAAGTCGCCTGGAACGGAGACGGCGTCCGAGGACTCAGCTGTCCCTGGGGTCGGGGTCCGAATCCGGAAAACTGCGGACTTCCGGGAACGTCGCCGGGGCTGGTGTGGGGCCCTGGCCATGGCCCTTCCGGCCCAGATAGTCTGTGAAACAGGAAGTTTGTTTTAGGCATGAGAAATAAACAGTAATAAAACGTGACGTGGAATTTAAGGCAAAATATTTCAATAGAATATAGCAGCTAGTTATCTGATTCTCCCATTCATCTGTTAAAGTGCAACTTTGTCTTAGGCCTAGTAACAAATACTGGTCTTTAGGCCGTGGTTATTTAACTCACTGGTTGGCACATATTTTGTTAAACTATTTGTATTGTGGGTTAGATTTGTGGGTGTTCACCTTGGATGTTCCATTCTTGGGCCAAGCTTGAGATGTGGTCCTGCGAGAAATAAGCAACACGTTAATAATTCTGTGAGAAATAATTGGTCTTGATTATGAAACTTGAGTTAAATAGGACATGTTTATAGCAAAATTTGACCCCTGACAAATGAGGGTCACTGACCTGGTCGGAGACCTGGTGGGATCATTGCTTCAGGTTTGCCTCCCATCTCACGGCGGTGAACCAGAGCCTGCTGCTCGGCCTGTCTCTTCTGCTCCTGCTTCTCCTGTGACGGGAAGTTCTCACATAAGGCAAAATATTACAAACGTAGTTCAACCACAGTTTAGGCTAAACTAGGTTTAAGCGACGAGTTATACCACTATATCCTTAAACTACGGTTTAACTAAACTACGTCTGTGCATACGGACCCTGTAGATTAAAGGGTGCGAATAAAATACACCTATTGTACATGCGACAGATATCAATGCACCACCTGTGACAGATTTCATTCATTAAATTGGTGCTTTGCGTCGCAGCGGGAATCTTTTTCCCATACGCAACAAACTGGCAACGGAGACTCACCTGTTCTAGGAGTTCATCCAGCAGGGTTGTCTGCTCCTTGGGCTGCGGGTGCGTCATTTGTCGGGGTCGGATCATTCCGGGTCCGCCGGGTCCGGGGAATCCTGGCATCTGTGGTCTCATCCCTGGGTGCATTATCCGGGGATGACCGGGAAATCCCGGCGGCATCCCACGCGGTCCAAATCCCGGGTGTCCGTGAGCTAGCTGTTGCTGGAGGTTGGGGTGTGCAGACTGCGGCGGCAGTCCCGGCCTCTCCAGTCCCATCGGTCCGGACATCGGCGACGGTCCTCCGCCACCCGGGCTCAGTAGCTTGGCAAGCTCGGCTGCAGGGTCGCCTTGTAGCTGCATGGCGATGGAGCTGACTGTCTGCCCGGCTGTCGCACCCGTCTCCAGCTGCACCATCCCGGCTCGGTTCGGATCCATCGGTCCCTCGTCTCCAGGCTGACCCGGGAAAGGCGGCCTGGGTCCAGGTCCCGGATTGCGGATACCGTGCTGCGAGGCCACGGACTGGCCGTACAGGATGCTGCTAGGGGTAGGAGTCAGGGTCCCGCCTCTGATGGGAGTGCTGTTCAGCTGTTGTCCGTATGTTCCCTGCGTGTACTGGTTCGTCGGGGTGATGGTCGCACGCGGCGACTGGTGCATGGGGAAAGGAGGTCCCTGAGACGTCGGGGTCATCATCCCCTGAGGAAACCCTGGCTGCCCGGGTCGTGGGCCCGAGCCCTGTGGGTAAGGGGACTGAGGCCCCGAGACCATTCCGGACCCGAACGGCGACTGAGACGATACCGGGGGGCTGAACGGCGACTGGACCGACGTGGAGAAGGGAGACAACTGAGAGGCTCCAGGAGTCTGGGGCTGACTGTGAGGGGAGTGGACCGGGCCGCCGGGGATGCCACTGAAAGGGCTGTGCATGTTTGGGGTCCTAGGCGACGGCTGTCCACTCCGAGGTGAGGGGATGATATTTGGCGACGGCTGGCCGGGAGTTCCAGGAGCCTGTCCGGGCACTCCGATACTCCCAGACGGAGACATATGAACCGGTGTGTGCTGTCCGTGATGGGGGCTCATCCCGTGTTGCAACGGAGACATTCCGGGTCCGAACCCGGGTCTGGGAGCCAGTCCCAGGGGATCGGTCTGCGGCTTGCCGGCCTCCGACAACTTCACGCCTGCCTGGAGTCGCTTCTCAATCTCGCTCTTCTCCAGCCGTGTTCCAATGGGCTCGGTCCCCTGCAGCAGCGCCGCGATGTGGCTGACCCCCGGCAAGCTGTGTTTGGGGTCCTTGGCTCCGGAGCCCTTCTGCCGGTCGTCCTTCTTGTTGTCCTTAGCCAGACGAGCCGCGTCGATTGCCAGCTGTTCCTCTCGCTTCTGATTGAACTCCAGGAACTTGGCCTGGAAGTCTGTGCGCGGCGACGCCTTCGACTTCTCGTCATCATCCTTGGTGGCATCGTCAGATGCTGGCGGCGTCTTCTCCTCTGTGCCATCTTTCGTCAGCGTCGAGCTTCGGCCGCTGTCCTTCCTTTGTTCAGGTTTTGGCACATCAGCCTTGCTTTCGTCAGTTTTCGACACGTCGGCTTTGCCTTCAATGAAGTCGAGTGTTTCGTCAAGGAATTTGTCTTCATCCGATCCAAGTTCGGGGTCTGCAAACTTTAGAATGTCAAACGTTCCATCGGCACCTAAAAGAAAGATAGTTCATGCATCAAGCTATGGTTTTAGATAATCTGACTGTGTGTGAATGTTATTGTTTTACATGGCAGTGGAAATAATCTTTCACATATATGCAATGTCTCAGATGGCCAACAAGATGTTCAGGACAATATCCTAACAAGTTTTTTAAATCTCGGACATTTGTGAAAATAATTGGGCATGGTCTCTGATAAATTCGGACATTTGCAAAAATAATCGGGCATTGTCCGATGACCGACGCCCATAGGAAACACTGTATATGTGACCATGATAAAGTTAGTGATATTATTTTACATCACCCTTACGCGACCATTAGGATACAATTTAAGAATTATTGTTTTACATCGCCATACATGACAAATTAGGATAAAGAAAAGCTTACTCAGTAAATCAAAATCGTCCGGCTTCTCGTCCTCAGACGACATAGAATGTTTGGACGTCTTCAGATCGATGTCGGCCAAGTGGAGATCACTCTGCGTCGCCAGTCCCGCGGCTTCAACCGTCTTCATGATGTTCTCGGAGATCATGGGATCGCGAGTCGACGTCAGCGGCGTGCCCATGAACAGATCCTCCTCGGACTGCGGATGTCCCGGCTGCTGCAGCCGTGGACGCGGGAACGCGGACATCATCTGCGCGGCCTTGGGGTCCTGTCCAGGGAAGTGCTGCTGGCTGCCGTCGCGGGGCGGATGCTGCAGCGGCATTGACGGCACATCCTGCGACGTGGACGACACCGGTGGGTAGGGCTGGCCGGGACTGGACCCCGCCGCGGACATCGGGGGGTGGGACAGCGACTGTCCCGGGGGCAGGACTCCCTGGGCAGCAAGACGAGCCTGGACAGCCTGCATGAGTTGGGCGCGGCTCTCCTGGGGAGACGAGATATATTGAATTATTTATTTATTTATAATAAATTAAATGTTTAAATAAAAATTAAAATTAAATTCTTATTTAAATATTTTAATGAAATTATTAAAAGAAATTGCAAAATTGCTAAAATGTTTAAATAAAAATTATAATTAAATTCTTATTTAAATATTTTAATTAAATTATTAAAAGAAATTGCAAAACTGGCGGCAGGAACTTACAGGAGTCTGTCCCGCCATACTAGGAAACTGTCCGTGCCCAGGGGAGGTAATCCTGGGGCCTTGATTCGGGTCCAGAGGGAACGTCGGGTGGTGGGACATCCCAGGGCCTGTGGGGCGGGGCTGTCGCATCGGACCAGGAAACCCTGGGCGCATGTCGAACTGACCTCTTGCTGCGAAGGCCTCGGCTTCTGAAGAACGACGTGCAACGGTAAACGGTAAATTCTTAATACAGTACGTAATACTGGTTTACAAAGCACCAGGAATCTTTCACACACATGCAACAAACTTAACACTGTAAACCTGTGATAAAACAATTGCGATGCCTCAACAGCTGATTAAACTGGAACATTATTATTAGATTATTATGAAACGGAGGAACATTTAGATCCTGGGATTCGGACAGTTCCTGGATTGCAAGTCCAACACTCTACCGACTGAGTCAAAGGGCTTTCTAAAGGACAAGTGGCAGATCTCACCGGAAGAGAACTGTCCTGGGTTCGGGGGTCGGACCATCCTCTGACGGAGTGCAGACAGTCTGTCTGAGTGGACGCCCGGCTGCTGCTCGGAGAACCCAGGAGGGGGGCGGGGCACGCCGTCCAGGCCGAACTGGGGGGACATACCTGATAGAAGCAGAAAGTTTTCATTATTCGATTTATCACCAAGTCGGCAAAGTCCTTGACATATCAAATTTAGTCTTAAAAAAATACTTTCAAAATCAGCAACTACAAAACTACCCTGCTGAAGTAATCAGGATCCACAGGGTATTTACAGTTGCCGCCAGTGCGATGAAGGTTAACGTTAACCCTCTCCATGCTGTATCGGGCACAGCTTATTAGTTCTCTCAGGTTGCCTCTGACAGTGAATTTATTTTTTAATGAATTAGTGCCTTACGTCCGAGCAGAAATCTTTCAACTATGCCTCGATAGTATGTTTTCATTCTCAAGCTCAAAATCTACATGGAGACATATAAACAAAACTTTTCATCGAGGACGAATTCATACCCAAAAACATTTTCTTAATCTCTTGGCCAGGAGAGAGGGATCAGGAATGTGAAGTAGACGGTTTAATTTGAACTCGGCGGCCAGAAAAAAAAACTGGAATTCCGGTAAAAAATGGAGAAATCACATGCCCGAGGGATAAAGGAAAATACGCGAGCAAGTGATTATGGAGTTTAACATCGCTGCGGGGGTCTTTCACTCACTTTGGAGGAAGATAAGTAAAAGGTGAAGGTGACAACTCACCCGGCGGTGTTCCGGGAATGCTCTGCAGAACTCCATCGTGCGGCGGCCATTGCGGCCCTTTGCCCTTGTCCGAGTCCTCCTGCTGTTTGCGCATGATCTGCTTGGCCAGGATCTCGCGCAGCTGCTGGTGTTGTGACGGTGATTGGCCGTCGCCTAGCAACGCCTCGCCACCCGGTCCCTAAGGAGCAGACGCACTCGATAAGTAAATCTCAACAAAGTCCCACAAGGTTTGCTCGTCTGGTGCGATGTGATTGAATTTACTATTCCTTAACAGCAAGATAAGTACCGTAATTACCCAAATAATTTGTACCCTGCAATAGTTCGAACACTTAACTTAATAGACAAAAATATAATTAATGCCAACCCAAAAAATATGATCATCAATTTTCAAAATGAATTTTTTGAGTTATTCTGACATTTATTTCCAACTGAATTTTTTTAATATAGAATTTATGTGTTTTAAATTCTTAATTTGATTATCATTTAGTTTACAACTATGTATTTACTATAATTTGGTTGTTATGGTTGTCCATAATTATACAGAAACAGATTATTGTTGAGTTTCATATTTTTCTAATGCTTCATAACGGCTACAAATTTAACTATTTCTCTTGTTAAAATTAGTAGGGTAATTACGGTGTATAAATCCACATGGATATCTAGTTCACAGAAATCCATTTGGATATCATGTTAAAGTGCAGTGAATGCCACAATGCAAAAACTTGTGAGACAAAAACCTAACGATGAAACAAACAGTTGCTTAGAACAGGGTACGATAATAAGCTAAGATACTCAATGATGAGAGATGTGGTTTAACACAAAAAGTGAACAAAGAAGTAACAAATTAATCATGGCAGTAGGAAACCTGAAACACTGGTAGCACATAGAGTTGTAGTAAACCTGTGATCGCCAGCTTTTGTGGCGGAACAACGACGACAACTACCCCGTGAGAGTGACGTCACACGCCGTCATCGGAGACGTCATTTCCGTAAACAGTACTGCAGAGTTCCCGAGGTCGAGTCGAACTCGGAAAATTACGCTACTAAATCGTACACTCTTCAGCTGTGCCTTCCTATACGCAGATAGTAACGAAACTGATTCTCAATAGGAAATTCCCCAAATGCAGCGTGCACGCAAGATTTACTAAATGTCATAAAAAAATATGCAACTATGAACAAAACAACTTTCAATCATATCCCCATTGAAAAGTAGAGTATTGTTGACATACTTCAGGGTAAAACATTTGGGTAAAATTGATGGTTTCGCAAATGCAAAGAAATTGATGAAAATAAAGAAGTATACAAGACAAATAAATAAATAAATAAATAAATAAACGGCCAAAACTAGTAAAAGTACAACTCGTCTCAGCCAAAACTAGTAAAAGTACAACTCGTTTCAGCCAAAACTCGTGGGAAAGCAATATTGCACTAGTTGAAGGTGGACTTTCACGGTGGAATTTGTAGCAACAACTTGCATTATCGATGCACGAGACCACATCGAATTGATGTGTTGATCGTGACATATTCGAGTGTTCTCATGCATCGATAATACGAGTTGTTGCTACAAATCGCACCGTGAAAATCCACCATAACACATAACCTGTGATGGCTCATGTTGTAGTAGAACAAAGGAACATGGTTACATAATGGTTACATAATGGTTACAATATGGTGATTACGTGATGGTGGTTAAATAATGGTTACATGGTGGTTACACAGTGGTTACATGACATTACATAATGGTTACACAATGGCTACATTAATGTCACATGATGGTTGGATGGTTACACAGTGGTTACATTATGGTTACATGATTGGAAAAAAAGGACAACTTGTGACACACAATGTGTGGATGTACTTTTTTCATCGGCTCAGCTGTTGATATGCGATCAGACGATGGGTACAATGTACAAGTTGAAATCAAACTCGATTGTGGTGGAAATACTGCATCATATCCACACAAAAATGTATAATCCGCGGGCATTTTCTCACCAGGTCTTCCTACACATCACATCACTGCATACACAAACAACAGGTGGGATAACCCTACACATCACATCACTGCATACACAAACAACAGAGGTGGGATAACGGACCAAAACAGACTTGCATTTAATATTAAAAAAATGACAAACAATCCAAGAAATTAGTTTGGCATATTCGACTAAAGTATCGGCCCCGAAGTATCGCGGACCTTACTGCGGACTATAGTCCTGCGTGTTCCTCCACCAAAGCCAGCATGTGTGCATGTGTGGAGATGGGAGTACATGACAACAATCCACAACACCGAACGACGACAACAACAACGGTGAAGACAACAGTGGCAACAACAACACGGCATGCTCCCAACAAAAAG
>JAUTBR010007018.1:0-12939 GCA_032361205.1 Pseudorimula midatlantica
TGATTATAACGTGTAGCCCAAATAAATTACCCATATCCGTATAGATACATTGGAATATGATAACGATGGCCAAATATGATAACGCTTTTACTCTTGCGTATGCACGCATCACCAACATGACATTAATGCATCCTTGACTTCATCGTTTATATTAAATGGCCGCACTTGCAATACGATTTCACTATGACATAACATTATAAAATGAAACGACAGTATTCATAAACATTTTCCATTATTTATAAACCCTATATGTGCCAATCAAACCAACTCAGATTTCTTGGAAATTGTAAAAACCAGGTTGAAGAAAACGTATACATATTGGTATTATGAGCCAATGCTAATAAATTAAGCGGTTGATGTTGAATGCGGTTTACATCGATCTATTCTGCTTCTTTAATAAGACGTGAAACATTTCTTTGATGTCTGATTACTTTATCTGGTTTCTATCGGTTTATCTGTAAATTGTTCATATGGGATTATGCTGGGGGTAAGTTCACACTGGAAGCAAATCAAATAGTAACTTGTTCTTGGAGAGATATGGAGAAATGAAGACATCATCAAACTACAAATGTCAACGGAAACCAATAAATTGTATTTTATTGTTTATTGAGGGTCCGAATTTACGGAATGAGGGATGGAAAATTAATGTCCTCTTTATAATTAGGCTCGTTTGATGTCGAAAATAATAAACGACATGAACTGAATCTGGAAGAAATATTTTGCACTAATTTTAAAATTGAATATGAACAAGCACGCCTACCCGGATGTTTCCAAAATACAGTTCGAACGCAATGAAATACTATTCCACATATCATTTTCATTGTTCATGATATTCTTAACAGTCATGAAGGTAGATGTTAATGGCATAACATACTACATATATATGTTATCCTTGATTATATAATGTTTACGATCTTAATGTACATGCCTTGCTAAAAGAAAGAGAGCAGATAAATACATATATACCGTGAATAAACTAAATGCATATACCGTAAATTATTGAATAGAAGCCTGGCATTATATTAATTTCGCAACACTCTCCGGCATACCCGACTTTTTTTTCAGGGCAGTCTTCTATTCAAGGGAGATACATATATGAACCGTGATACAAGTCTATAATTGTGAATACTGTACATAGTAGAAGAATACGCATCTTCATACTGAAATTCGTTCCCGCAATATTAACCCTCTCCCTGCTGGATTAGGCACATGCGCAGCCCTGTACGACGTATTCGGTTGCCTTCAACATTGAGTAGCCAAACATGGAGAACACTGATGTCATATACTATACGGATGGCACCACATATATGTTTAAACACATTGTGCGCAATGTATTCATATGCTACATTAATGGCAAACTTATAAAAATAAGAAGGAGCTCCATTAAAGACAGACCTGTGTTCCGTTCAGGTCGTTATCAATGATGCGATGCTCTGAGATCCGGTATATCATCAACGTAGGCTTCACTTATTTATTTATTGGGAGTGTGATGTATAAGTGCACGTAACATCGAATCAAACATTGGTGATATGTTTATGTGAATTAAATATAGTCGATAGAGTATTAATGTAACTCCTTATATGCACCGATGCAGTGTGTGTGACATTGCATGCTATATATCAGCGATTCCACTTTGTTGTCATCCCAACAAAATCGGAAACTTTAGTTACCCACGCCACAACACAAACACAAGACCCCCCCTCCCACATACACATCCCCCGTCATAGTTACAAATCGAAGCAACTGTGCGCAGTTTCCAGTCTCCTCAACTAACCTAAGACACCGTTTAATGTGCAAGGAAGCAAATTAATATGGCGTGTATGTCTGACGTCCATCACATAACGCGGCGTTATAATAACGATGCGATTCATAATCATAATTTTAATGTCTCGCCAAATGGTGTGTCCCGCTGTTTAGAGGCAGTTGTGAAATAACGAGGTTTATTCATTGGTAATAAGCACATGCATAGTCGGTATTTAACCATTGGCCGTTGTTAGACAGTATGCATTATGGTGATAGATTTCCAAGCGCACGCTCAGAAACGGCTGCGCCGTTACCAGGGTAGATAACTCTTAGTATACGCATATCCGGTTGTAAATCTGCCGAAAGTGTATCAGCTTCTATTCCCGCCAGATCGATTGGTCAGATTGAACACAATATACGAGTCTTTATGTTTTATCATGTCTAAAATATCACTGTATCAACAACAGTGCCACATGCAGTTTACCAGGGTAGATAACTCTTAGTATACGCATATCCGGTTGTAAATCTGCCGAAAGTGTATCAGCTTCTATTCCCGCCAGATCGATTGGTCAGATTGAACACAATATACGAGTCTTTATGTTTTATCATGTCTAAAATATCACTGTATCAACAACAGTGCCACATGCAGTTTACAAAACCCCAACATAACATGAAAATAACAGACTTAAAACGAAATGACACGGCGATAAAACAACATTATTTACACAAATATCCACAACTTAAATAGTGTAACTATCTATTTCTTCAAGTGCTAGCTTATGTTGACATGACTGTACACACCGTTTACTGAATTAATTTGTCATACACTATCACCAATAAACAGCTTTGGCTGATTTTCTTTTTCAAACATGGGATACGTTTCTTTATAGTAGACAACATTGTTCGGTCTTCAAAAAATATAACCAAAGTTCCAGGTTATGCCAAGGAATCATATCAAACTCCAGACTAGTGAATAATGAATGTCACGCACAGATAGAATGTTCTACAGCAAAGGCTTCTGTGTGTTTCTATCTGACAAGTGCCACTCAATGCACAAACACGATAACATCACTGCCGTTTGTCTTTTGTGCCACCGAGAAACGCGTTCCAGAGAAAATTTATAAGGATAATCAGATGAGAGATCGCCGGAGATAGGTTTATAAATAATTTGCTTCACCCTCCCCAAAACACCATCTCAGTTGAACAATGATTTATTATGTTCTTCCTGCCTTGGCTTGAACTCCTCCTAACGAACGAAACTATTGCCCAAGAAAGCTTGGACATTCATCTGAACGTTGTGTCCATAATTTTAATTCCTGTCCATAATTTTCATTTGCGACCTCTCGGAACAATTCAAACCGTTCATTTTCCGGGCAAATGCTTAAATGTTTTATGACGCTTGTCAGTGATTACTGAAGAGACGTTTGAAATCGGCTGAGGCATGTTCGTAAAGACTTCGCGTCTGTGGCATCACGATTAATCATTCAGGGACCATTTGTGTGAAAGAATGCCAACTTTCTGAGCTCTAGCTGAAGACGTATGTGGTCTGGAATTCTTCTTTTAATGAACCCTCATACATTGTCAGAATGGTAGTCGTGATTTTGCGAACTAATCTGTTTATATGTGTCATTTATTGTTGTATTGATAATGCTCAATTTGTATTTCATTCTAGTCATGCAGTTATCTCCATGTCTTTCAACGTGTTGTATAATTGTAAAATAAGTTAGGAATTTATTAGACAAAATGCAATATAGCATGATCCGATTTATCTCATTGTCTACAAAATAACATATCATATAGCTTAGTAAGATATTATAGTTGGTATATTAAACATGTTGCTCAATTGTTTTTTAGTGTTCACTTTATTTCTCTCTCATTCCACCAACAGCGATATATAAGTAGTATAAGCACCTATTATGTTGAATGTAGTTCATAGTAAGATGATAACAAATAGCTATGTAATGGAACAACTTGTATTTATACGTGATATATTATTAATAATGCATATTTCCCTTCTGTAACAATTGCAGTGTTTGAAACAAGAATACAGCAAAATAATTTGTGGGAAATATCTTAATGAACGACACCTAAATGTAGTCCATCAGGTCAGATAATTGTAACTTTAATTACCATATAATAGCATAACTAATAAAGTAAAATGAATACGTGTTTGCGTAGAGTTTAATTAATGCATGCGGAATTCACTAAATAAATTACGTATGACATTACTATGAATGTCATGAAAACTATCATATCGAAAATACAGTTGCCGTATGCATATGGCTGCCTATATTAGATATACATTACAAGTTTAATAGTTTTGTTGAAAAGTAACGGTCTTAATGTTTCACTGCTAAATACAATGATGTTTTATGTTCACCAACCGCGATCTGTAACGTCCCATTTGATTGGCTGTGTGCTATATCACTCCGCCTACCTGTCTGTCTGCTTGCAAATGAAGTAGTCCCGGATGAATGCCGCTGTGGAACAGCTTAAATAATACAGACGAGAGAGAAATGAACACTTTTACATCATTCAAGTAGTTTTATGAATGTATTGTTATCACACCGTGTCCAATAATCGTTGTTGTTGCAAACATCAAACAGAGCCGACTGGAGCTGCCAAACTTGGAAATCAAAGGTTGGTACCATAACTACACCATAACGGGTTTGTTAACTCCATAACATAATTACTACCCTCAAAGTTATCAAAATTTCAAATTTTAATTATAATATTTTATGTGGCTTTAAGAGGTTAAGATTTGTACACATGGGTTGTCTACGCGATGTTTTGTGTTGTGTTTATTGCGTGTACCTGTATGATGACAATAGCTTGCTATGATCTATAACCCACTGGATTACGAGAGTGTCGGTGTCGTTTGCCTCGTAAACCCCGCCGTTATAACGATTTTATTGTTACGAGACTGACGCAGAGGCAGAAAAGAATGGCGTTGATTTCGCTGGTAAATTATGAAGTGTTACCGAGGCCTGCTCATGATAAAAAAAAGACAGCGCACTCCTGATGTCGACTATTGATTGGCTGAGAGTAATCACAGGGCCAAGGGTTATTGAGGGTCACCGAATTTAAGGTGGAGTCGTGTTTTCACGGATCTAGGGTACGGCTATATGTTCTTGTTTGGATACTTGTACTTCCGTGTTTTGGCGTATGGTATTGAAACGAATACAGCGGACATTTATGATGCGTTTTGTTCCCCGGATTGTTTATTTGTATGTGTTTTATATGTATTGTGACCGCGTTTTCAGATGTCAATGAACCTCGGTGTAGTAATGTGTGCATATTGTGAAGTTAAAGTGCAGGTAGATTATAATTGTGCTTAAATTAAGTTGCTGATAACATAACGCATACAGACTGAACGTGTATCGTATGGATTCATAATGACATGTGTTTTTACCAAATGCATGTAGATAATTAAACAGTGTCAGTATATAATACGCTTCTAAAAATGAATACCGGCATTGGTAAGAAAGTAATAACATATATAGGATACGCTCGCACAATTTACGGAATAGAATAATATAATACTTTCATTTACATCTATTGCATTGTGTAATGTGCCATATTAATATCTCATTCCCTGAAGTATGATTTATAAATATGTAATACTCAGTTTACCATATTCAGTGCTTATGTTGTGAGCATATTGGTAATGGAGAGCCATTCATTGGCAATACATCCGTAACGATTCGTTACATGCATCAACAACGAATAGGCCACCCTGGGGGATTTGTTGCATATATAATAGAAGATGTTCACACAGTACTTTATAACGGATAACGAGATCCATAGTGATGTGGTTTAGAACGGTGATATTAAATGTTGACAGTAATAGAATGTTGTGTTAAACAAGAGGCGAGTACACCGGTTAATTATATGCGTATTAATGTTTCACCAAATCCATGCTCGAAATATTGCTCATACCGCTAAATGATGGCCCAGTGTGTACCTTCTCAACTCACTAGGGATGATGCATAGAAGATTAACCGTCCGCATACAATCTCATCCTACAGGGTATTGGTGATTGCATGGACATGATTGATAGTGTAACCATTGCTAGTGGCAATGGTGGTTGCAGATTGTCGTATTTGGAAGGTAGTGCATAGCCTGTCTGAATGCTATGGTTATTATTGAGTATGGTAGTGGCGTAGTGGATGACATGAAGAGCATGGTAGGTTACTTTGTTGTAGTGGTGGTTGTGCTGGTGGTATGAACATTTCCAAATAGCCAGGAGGGCACTCTATTCTGGAAATTAGAGTGCCCTCCTAAACATCTACGGGCCTTTAATTTTAATTACAATTTAAATTATAAAAAGCTCAACCGTTACACGATGGCATCAAGATCATTATTGTAAAAGAGATGATAATCAAAACAGTCACAATATTAAGTACCCGTCAACTGAGGTATGCGCGAGCGTGTGATTATGTATATTAATACGTTATACATTAAGATTAGTTCTATATTTAGTAGTTTAAACAAAACCAGAACGGAATATTGTAAATTAAGAAGGCCACATGGGCATGCCAGAAATGAAATTAGCATGCCCGACAATGGTTTTAAGTACCTTTGGACCGCGGGCAGGCGTTATTTCAACTCCTCCTGTGTGATGCAGAGAAAGTAAAGACGACATTTATATGAATATATATTAAAATACAAGAGGAGCATATATAGCTAGATAAGCATGATTATATGACAGATGGGAACACTAATTAATGTGCATACCGACTGATACAGAAGTGGCTTTGAAGATTGAGTTGGTGCATTACATGTATGCTGATCCTGAAATAGGCACACGGGTCACCCATGCACAATAACAGCACTCTGCATTGTAATAATGCACGAAGAGCTAATCTAATTACTGACCATTACATGACGTGTACTTGGAACGAGTGTGCCGAACAATCTTCGCAACTTTACTGGCAGTTGGTTCGTTTAGAATTCACAAAGCAAAGTTAACCACATATGCTCCCATTACTATATTGGAATACATGGAGAGGATGCTGTACACTATTAAGTTAGTATTAGTTTAATTCAAAATAAAGTCTTCTCCATAGGATTAACGGGCGTTTATCTTTCGTGAATTACATGTTCTGGATATTAAAATTAATCAGTGATGATTAAACTAAATTATTTGATTATGTCTAAGCATTAAACGTAGATGCATTGGATTAATTATCCAAGGTAAGCATTTGGTTTATGAGTGGATATCCTTAAGAACATGATTGTTCATACATCAATAATAGTAATTATGGCACTAATTAATAATAACTAGTAATATATTATAAATAATCCCGTTTTCCTTTCAAAAACAAAAACAAAACAATACTTTATTATCTAAAATGTTAACTACTATTATTGTTGGGTCGAACAATGTTGTGTCACTGTGTTCTGTTTCAGATGTCATGACTACTTGTTATTACTATTCCTTTAAAAAAACAAATTATGCACATATCAAGAAAAAAACATTATCTATTTCAGACAAAGCAAATTACTACTCCCTGATAAGGGGCCGATATGTCTGCGAATGAGATCGAAAACAACTAGACGAATAACTGATATGATATTCCATTTTCTGAAGACACCTTATTTCAATAAATTGTATTTGTCCTGGAATTTTCTTATTTTATTAGATCTTGGCTTTCTTAGCTGTATTAAGGAATTCAAAGTTGGAGAACAGAATGATGTATTACCATTGGCTAAAACAATCACCGCTGGGGGTCCAATACCAATACTTCCTCGTAATGCCCGTGAATGTGATTGAGGGGAACTTTGCTATGAAGACAAGTGACTTTTTCCCCAATGATTGGGTACCAATCGCTAAAGAGTGGCATCTAAACAGCCGAAAATTACTTTCAGCGTAAAAACGAATTATTGGCCGATAACCTGGCATTTTATTCATTAGCTTTGGATGTGTTTCAACCGTGTGACAGTAATCTGGACTTGTGATTTGTATTTCCTAGGGCTCTACTTTGTCACAATCTGTTTGGGGACCCCCTTAATGTTTTCTTTATACACTGTCATCTCATTTAAATGCAATTTGTGTTCCTCTGAAAAATGAGTCGCAACTTTTTTTCCCATTTTTGTGTGTTCGGAGTTAGTTTACATGATAGTAAAACATGTGAAAAACACAATAGAATACATACATATACACTTGCTAGTTTTTCGTAGATTACAAAAACATGTGATGCATATATAAAATACTATAAAAATATTTTCACAGTGGTTATTATTTGTATTTCCACGCACGGTGGTACAACATAGTAAATAATAGTATAAACATGTATGAATTGATTAGGAACTAGTACACCAATATTGTTACGACTGTTACTTGGCAAATGTCAACATCACAATGTTAATGAAATGGGACACATTCTTAGTTTCTTTCAAGACATATATACAACACAGTATGTTGTATGTGTACATAGGGACACGTATACTCGTTAGCGATATGTTTCTTTCTAACAGTGTCAAAGTATTCACATATAAATAAATAATTAAATTAATCAGCAATACACATCAGGTTCTATTGACATAATTAACAGATCCTCTCATACATATTACGCCAATGGACAATTTCAATTAAAGCATTATTATTGTGTGTGCTAACTTTTAACTTGGTAGTAACTTGGTAGTAAGTGATATATTTAAAATATAATAGTATAATTTCAGTAATTTTCCCTACTAGGGCTGTGCATTACTATAAATCACCAAATATAAAGTAGCGACATACATTTACGTGCGGAGCAATGCATGAGTAATACTATAATGCATCACTTCAGAATACTGAAGGTAGCATAACATTTTACATAATAGTACACGTCTACTAACTTGCGTTAAGTACTACGTATACAACAATACCTAGACGTACACATGTACAAAATAACCACACAAACATATACTAGTGTTTGTCATTATATTAAACTGAAGCACAATAGTAATGCCAAGTGACTATTCTGGAATGAATATGTTGATAAACAAGTACACTTATGATATACGTTGATAGTTCCGGTAATTATATACATTATAATAGTGCATAGTATACATGTCTCCTAACTCAACACTTCCTTGGCATACAAATAAATGCTTTAATTACAGTATAAATATGAATCAATGTCAATATACTACATTTGCTGAATACTTCCAAATTCTAAGTTAGATATAATGTTGTTGACGAAACATACACACTCATTGATTGTTGGTGTACAAACAGTGTTTTAAATATACTGATAGACAATACACCATTATATCATAGTCCCATGTGCATTTAATTTGTTCAGTTCTTAAACTAGTTACCCAAAACAGCCCTATGTGAACATACTACTAGTATTCAGTAACGTGAATATTACATATTTATTGGATTTTATTTCGATGCGCAAACGTTTTTGTTTTATTGAAAGCTACACAGATGTGTTAAACATAATCTATCATATTTGTATTTACTGCTGTAGATTTTCTAAGACTTGATTGATGCATCTTAATTAAATGTACTACTTTTAAAAACATAATATGGATGTTTTGTCTAGAAACTCAAGTACATGTTATAACATCTGACTGAAATTGAAAATATTTGGTTTATTTACAGTTAATACATCTGTATAATATAATGCATTGTTTCAAACGAAACATTTGGCAATACGAATGTACGTCCGTTGGTTTTGGGCTGGAAAATTTCAATTTGGTCGAGAGAGCTGGCCAGTGAATGAGCTCGACCCTAACATGGAGTCTGTTCAATCGTTTGATTCGGGTTGAGAGACAAATTATAGAAGTTGACAATTGTGAGAGTAGCTCGCAGCTGTAACGTCCAGATAGGCCACAGAGAGGGCTGTGATTGAAGAATCTTCGTCCACGACTTAATCAGGCATCTCGCTTCCAGGATTGCTATTGACTTCTTGAAAGATTTACTATTTCCCCCCTTCTTGCTTCATATTGATTCCGCTACATGAAGACGCAGCCATCGCTAAAGCTTTTAATTAATTTCACCCTGGACCAGAAAGAAATTGAGAGGGACTCAGTAGTTTCATTCCTATCCCACAAATCAAAAACTGGGTAAAGAAGCTAACAAACACACGCGGTGTCGAGGCATTGGTTTGAACGAAAGCAGATACTGTTTAATTTGGTTTTGTCTTTTTCGCTTTGGGTGACTTGAGGTCTGAAGGAATTTACATAGATAATTAAACCCTCTCTTCTCCCAAATACCGTGGAACGCGGGATAATATAATTACCTCCCATGACGAATGACCCAATTTATCAAATTAATAGGGAAATGTCAATTATTGTAACAAATAAAAATATATCAGCTGATCGACAGGTCTGGCCTTCAGTTTCGACTGGTGTCTTTCCTAGGATTCAATAAAACGGAAGAGATCCGCTATCGGCGAGCTTTTCTTCTGAAGCGGTAGTTTAGATAGATACCACTACAGCCAGAAATCCACAAGAGACTCACTAATGCAAGGACTATTCTTATTTCGTAAAATCTTGTTTGGTTCATTTCAAGTAAATCAATGCATTTGAGAACACATTATTTAAGCAACTTGTTTGTAATTTTGTTTTGTCTGGCAAACGTATTTCTACATCAGCTATTATGGAAAGAACATCAATGAAATAAAAATAAGCGACAGACAAAATAAATTGCAATGAAATATTCATGGTTGTCCGGGGCAAACCCTCTGATCTGAGAAATCATGGTAACTTTGGCACCAATGGGTAATATTTCATTCTTGACAAATCAAGGGACATGGTCAACGCTAGTGCCATTTAATTGGTTTATTTAATCACGTGACATTTATGAGCCAATGAAAAAGTTCTAACGGGGGCTTATCTGTGGATTCGCATGTTTATAGCCGAAATTGGCAATATTTTCTATACGAGCTCAGATTGTATAGTGTATCTGTATGTGGTCCATCAATACATTTTGTTTTAAGAAGAGAAGTCATCGCATCCTGAGCTGAAAAAAGTCGATGTCGCTTCCTCGATAAAGGTACGATACGCATGTACACTTTATACTATTTTATTCCGAATATGTATTTGAAAATTAACCTGTCCATCAATAGGCACCCAAGAAGTAATACACAATTAATGTAGTTGTTTAATTATTTAAAACAAATATTATGACCATGTTACGTAATTAAAATGGGTCTTAATGATGCTAACATAAACAGAACAAAAAGTGTTGTTGGAACAAAATGCACATTCTTGCGAAAACGCCTCTTTCACTCGCACTCAATGTCTCGCGTCACTATTAGTGAGTTTCAATGACTCTGTAATTTGTTAGATTCTTAAGGGACAAATCTTCTATTACTGAAATGGCTTTCTCTGGAAAGGTTCTATTGCAAAATCAATTATCGTATACTTTAAGTAAGATTTAGAGCTGTACTAAGGCCATGGATTCGCATTATCGCCCACCATCAGTGTTATAGCGTTGATTAATTCCCGAATGTTGCCCCAGACACATTTATTGCACATAAAGACATCGTTATCAATTGACTCTGTTGTTGCATTGAACGCTACTAGGGGGGAAACAGAAGAAATAAAAAAACATATTGTAAATATATTATTGCATATCGTACATTAAAAGTTAGTTAAATTTGGATCAATGCTGTTAAAAAAAAAGTATGTGCATACGCTGTCTTTTAATGGTACTTCCTAATATATTTAGGTAGAAGAGAGTACAATGAACATATGACGCATTTATATTTATATTTAGATTTAAGTTTGGTAACTGATATTGATTTTGATTGGTTTCTGTTACTTTTAATTATTGTATTGCACCATTGCAGGATTTTAGATCATATAATCATTACAGAATGAGAGTAATTCATTATTACATCGATATGTTTATGTGTTCATTATTTACTTTATATTTGATACGGAATATTGAGCAATTGCAATTGTGATTGTTCTTATACCATATGTTAGAGCTATTTGAGCAAGCAATGTGTAATTTAAGAGGACGGATTAGAGCTATAACTGGTTTGTATGCTGAGGTTAGATTGCACGATAAAATTATTATAAAACCATGAATGAGATTATCGTAATGTGGTGTAGTTTTATAATACAGCGTTGGTTTTGGCATACTTGGTTGATGGAAGCGTGAAATAGTTTGCGCATTTGTTTGATTGTGTGTGTGTATGTGTGTGTGTTTGTGTGTGTGTGGTGTGTGTGTGTGTGTGGGGGGGGTATGTATGTGTGTGTGTGTGTGTGTGTGTGTGTGCGGTAACATAATTGTGTGTGTGTGTGCGCACGTGTGTGTATGTATGTAGGCGCGTGTGCGCGTGTATGTGCAATCACGGATAGAGGACATGGGAGGTGGTGGGGATATATACTGGCAGTAGCAATGACAGAGGCTTTTGGAAAAATAATAAAAACATCCTTTATGATGTGCAGGAGCAAGAGATAAATTGTTTGATGCAAACCCCATATAAAGCTATGCATTAATAAGCGATATATTCAATTTTGAACTCGAAATTTTGAAAATACGAGTCTGCCAAATATTGCACCTACCTGCCATGTGTGTTTTTGTATGACTAAGTTATTTATAGTACAACCAACCTCTAATATCAACAGAATATCCATTATAGTATCTGTCTTAGCTATTAAATCACTTTATTTATTAACGTTTTCTGTTTAATCAACATAATGATGAGAAACATGTTAACTTGCATGGCTTAAGTAAGGATATAAGGGGGATAACTCAAAACGGTTCTATAAATAGCTTGTATACACCACACAAGAAAATATGGCACAACTTCGCGCTACGGTTGATTGCAATGGGACAAATTGCTTTTAATTCTTAAGTGAAGAGCCCATGATGCAGCATATTAAACGACCCATACCATCCAGTGGATATTTAACAACATGATTACAAAGTTGAGGTACATTTAGACGCCAGAAACTCTTCTGGGAGCATGTGTGGGCGCTACAAACTCCACTTTACCATGTGTTCATTCTAAAAAGAACACTCACAGGTCGTGCGGATACCTGTTTTAAACATGTCGATCTAGCACACGATATCTATTACTTGCTGTGAATTTCATAGTGATTAGGTCATTTAGGTACCAAAATCACTTTATGCACAACATGGCAGAAACGTCTTGTTGTCGACCATGCAACTGGGTCCTTTCCAAGTCAATAATTCTGATACATTTCTGTGCTCTTCTAAGATTTCAGTTACCGATGCAAGTT
>JAUTBR010007240.1:0-12918 GCA_032361205.1 Pseudorimula midatlantica
TATATATATATATATATATATATATATATGTGTGTGTGTGTGTGTGTGTGTGTGTGTGTGTGTGTGTGTGTGTGTGCATGTGTATTTGATTGTATTAAACGCCTTGACAGTCGCCTTCCAGCTTAGTTGATTTCGGCAGATTGGTCCCTCATTGCCCGAGATTTGGACGCATTTGTCTCACACCATGGAGCGGTGAATGTTCTTGTCTGCTTGTGCTAGTCTGGATTTCCTCTGATTTTTATGGTGCTAGTTAACTTGGAATATCAATGTCTCAGCTTACAAGGATATCCCACTCAGACATGTCAAGCTGTCTGTGTACTTCCCTTAATGTTGAGCGCCAAGCGGGGGTACGACTTCCATATTTTACCGCATTTTGGTATGACGCGGCCGGGGTTTGATCCACTGGCATTCCGCCCTCCGGGCAGACGCTATAAGCTTTTCACCACGGATTCGGTATGGATAAACAGAAAAAGAAAACTAATTTAGTATGGTTGGGAATGAATATGTATAGGTATCTGCAATAACACCTTTTTATTTCTAACGATGTACACAGCCAGTGATGTTCAAACATCAGCATTCGCTCTATTGAATTATTGGAATAATCCGCCTTTTATGGTTTATTGCTGTGGGGCATAACATGCGTGACAACAACCCACGTTTAATACGACTCTAGGGGACGGCACTTCGCGTCGTGTCATTGAAGCGTGTCCATTCAGGCCAGTGGCATAATGACTGTACAGCGTACACCATTCACTCCCACCAGAAGCACGGCCATGTGTCAATTCTCAGTGGAGCACTTTAGGAGACAGACCTATTCTGAAAATAATCGAGGACACACCCATGGTAACGAAAGTGTGAAATTCGTCTGAATCTTGAATAAAGATGCACCCGAGGCGAAGCTTATAACAGTCTCGCGGGAATACGAGAATCGGAGATACTTTGATTAGATACACCAACTCTGTGTTCCGGAAAATCTTTAATCTCGACGGGACCGCAGTATACATCATGCATGCATATGTTATAACACCGCGCAGGCTCTACCGGATGTTGTATGGGCATGCTAAACCGGATGTATATGTAGTAGTCTTCGGCGGGATAGCGCGGTAGCCATATATAGTTGGTGGAATCAGTATGCCATTTGTAATATAACTAAGTATATAATTTCATATGGACCCATTTCTTACATTGTCCACGGTCTATTCCAATTTCACCTCCCACAATCCGCCAGCGTTGAAAATTGAATACTTAAACTGACGATCAAAAGAAGTAATACGAGAGTATTCTGTACGTATTATCAAGGACATGCTATACACAAGAACAATATATTTTTTTCCAAGCGCAATTATTTCGTAATATTCTGGTGAAGTATTGGTCAGCAATATAACTGGTAAATGACAGCTGCTCCACAACACTACCTACAGCTGCTATACGGGAACACAGTAAAGAGGCACATGACATTATTTTACTTTATTTAAAATTCTCCACTGACGGGCATCAATATAAGATGTGACACGACGCCAGATGAGTTAGGGGGAATGAATACACCAGATGACGTAAGTTGATGATCTGTTGCCAGTCTTCAATAGTCGTGGCATTGTATCCCGCTTTACCGGTATTTGGTGGATCTAGTCCCATTCGATCCAGGCGATCCCAGATAGAGCAGGCCAAGGTAAACATTGACGTCGCTCATCTGTGTGTATATGCGTATCATGATCGTAGTCTAGGGTTATTTGGATGGACTACCGCAGGCGGGCCTGCTATCGTTGACAATGGAGGACAACTGAGTACACGTCTTCCCGTAGTTAATCGATGTTGGATGATGTAATAAAATGCCACCATTTTACATTTTACCTTAAATAACTTCACCTTAAATGCACTCGGCAGTTCCTATGACATTTGGTAGACATAACCACCCACCTACTCTGCAGAGATGCAACCACACTGACATTTGATGAAGATGTTGAGGATACCAAGGAAATACTGTCCGAGTCAAGTCATAGAGAGGTACCGTTACAATTCCATCGAGACTTACTATAGGCACGTTCCTTTTGCTAATAATCTTGGAAGGAAACTTGATATCCCAATGACATTAAACCAATTGGTTATGGAGCTAAGACTGACGTTCTTATATAAATCCTGGACTTTATAGTTGCACTATTGTCATGACAGCTGTCACACTGGAGGTGACACATCCAAATAAGAGGATACCGTGTCATCATAAGCTGATATAACTCATCTGTGGGATTCTTCGTTTTTGTCGAAAGTCAATACTAAGACGGAGGCGTGAATCACAGGCCTATACAGGGTATCGTTTCACAGAGCTCTCTTAGCCGCCAAGAGACCATAGCACTCTCTTTGCCGATAGCTAATACATTGCTAAGACAGTGCTATGGTCTCATTGCGTCTAAGAGAGCTCCGTGACACGATACCCAGGACTGTCCTTGATAGAGCTGCCGTTCATGATTTAGAAATTCGTCTTCTCGTGGGCATTTCCTTTATTGGAGATAGCGAAATACGGTCACGTCAACTCGTTAAATAGTGTTCTTCGGCGATATATCAGTATAACAGCCATGACGAGAGAAACAGAGTGACCCCTATTGGTGCGGTATTGGCACAGTAAGGTGGCGGCACCATCATGATGGTAGCTAGGACAGCCGACGGTAACACCAACTGTTGAATACATTGTCATTCCTGACGCCCGCACTGAGGTTTTCACTGGGTTGTGTTAATGCACTGTAGTATTGTAGTATTATTACAGGATGTATTTGAATTGTGAATGTTACCAAGCTTTGATAACGCATGGTATTACAGCTTTGGTTGTATACTCTCCAGGGAGTTGGGAAGGTAAACTACTTGACCACTGATTCATGGACAGGGGGAATACTATGATTTTGCGTTTTGAGCAGCTACTTGGATGAAACGGTATATAGTTGGATGGGCATTATTATTATTACCGATATGATGATGATTATTATTATTATTATTATTATTAATGATTATGATTATGATTATGATTATGATTATGATTATTATTATTATTATTATTAGTATTAGTATTATTTATTGTTAAAAACGGTTGTACCTTTGACAGAACTGAATTTAGAGATCATATCCACTCACAATAGCGTTCACCTTTTCTATATTCATATTTCTTTGAGGTAGTGAAAATAATTAATTATTTTGGTTTGCTTTATTACTCCAGGTCGCTAGTCCCGTGAGATTTGTTTCTATGTGTCGGAAAGTTGACTAGTTAAGACAATCAATACTGACAAAGACGTCATAGGCAGATATCTAGGAATTTTGAAATAGCTTTACATTTATTATTGGCGAAGTCAACCATAGTATGAATAATACTACTAAAAGTACATAGATACTCTCGCCCAAGTTTCTTGAAATATCAAACATATTAACAGGAGTCATGAAAGTTATAAATCCGAGGATTTGCCAATAATTTAATGACTTCCATCGACTAGTGTTGATATATTTGATATTCCAAGACACGGGGGTGATATTATATGTATCACCCAATATCAGTTTAAAGTCATTTAAGCTGTTGTCTATTTACACTGTGACATCATAGTAATGCTATGACAGAGATGACATTATAATGGCAGAACAATCAAATAAACCACTAACTGTGTCAAACGATATCTACCGCTGTAGATATCGCTTGTTATTTGAAGGCGATATCTACTGGGAAATCACAGTATTGTGTGATAAAATAAAATAACTTGCACAATTTTCTCACGGTCTGTATTCATCAGCATATTCCATGGGGCTTTGGCAGTTCTTGTATTCTTGAAAAAACAATTGATTGCGACGTAAATTACTATAATAATGTAATATCCAGCCTAGTCGTTATTCTTCGTTATATTCAACCGAATGTTCCTTCTAATTGTGTATTGCATAAATTCATCTTATTTTACCCGACGCTTTGTTTTTGCGTATAATTGGAAAGTCGATGGAAAACTTCCGCTTTGGGTTGACACACATAATAATGTAGGTTGTTCGCCCTGGGCGGCAATGCTGTGTTGTTGCATATTTATGCATTACTACTGTTTCTTACTATACTTACATGAATTGGAACGTGAGTAATGTCGGACAGAACCTGAATTCATTTACCAATCCAGGATGCCATTATTCCGAAATACATCAATCAAGTCACTCAAGTATAGTGTTGATCAGTGAGAAATTGACTGCTACTAGCTGTGGCGGGGTGTAAAGGACCACAGGACCGGGGAGAAGCTATCCAACTGATATGAATGACGGCTGCCCAGCAGAATGTCCATCATGTTTCCCGGAGTGGGAGTCTTCAACTACGTCAGCAACAGCACGTGGACTTAATTTTCTAGAAAAATCTTCCTGTTTGTTTGGCAACAGAGTGTTGCCTGTTGAAACATTTGTTTAAATACTTGTCAGGAGCATTATAAAGATAAATGGGCATAGTCGGGCTATACCAGTATTAAGCTTTCCAAATCAATCATTTGTAAGCAAGCAAACTACCGCCGATGCGTAAGCCTTCAATCATTATAGAACTGGTATCGTAGCTTTACCACATTTGTTTTCCATCACTCTGCTCTGATCAATTTGCTGTGACTGGCCTGGTGATCAGGAGATGGATTGGGACATGGTAGGAATGGGACCGCTGGCTTACTCCCGGCAAATTGAGACGGCGTGCGCGCGTCTGTAATGTAATAACGGCATGGAGAAGAGCCCAGCTGGAAAGACTTGTGTGAGCATATGTATCGATATCTGACGTTGTTTGATACAAAAGATACCATTTATCTAAATATTCAGGATTTACGAATTTCCAATTTCTTTGAGGAATTCATTGAGAGTTCTCATATCTATAGATGGTGGCTAGATAATGAACTTGCATAACATATATATGCTATACATATTTCTCTTAACATTACTTTTTTCACAATTTAATCTGAACGATCATGGGAAGGAAATGTAACAGTTTGCATGGGCTTTCCAAACTACTGTGAATGTAAAATATCTCACCATTATTTGGACGCGTAATGCTTGTTCGAGTTTGAGTTTAAGATAGTATCTTATATTACAACGAAACTGCACGTTAAAGATATTAGTTATTTAGATATCCATGTTTGAGATAACGTGGCTAAGTGTATAATATATTTATAGAAACATAAATCACGATAAGACATTACGTAACTTGGATTTGATCGCCACGCCATAACCTACGCGAAGAGATAGACACTAATGTACGGATATCTATCGCCAATAGAAGCCACCAGGTCGCAGCATGATCTACATGATCAATGTATATTCGCACCATGACATTATGAAACCTATGTTGATATTATATTGCTATTCAAATACGTGCACATACACACGGATGGACAACTGTGGCAATGGTAAAATAGACGGACGCATCTACTACATACATGGCTGTTTGTTTGATATCTCAACGTTGAATCCATGTCTCCGATACTGACATTCGTTGAGGGCGCCCGGTAAAGGTTACCAGCCTAATTAGCTGGCTAGTGAATTATGTAAACACTATATTATGCATGCATATGAAGTCGGTGACCCCTGTACGGTTCCCGCCGTTCCGATTAGGCTTCAATGAACCTCGACACGCCGAAATTAATCATATTTGCGGCCAATCAACGTCGGGGTGTATTCGCCGAGATCTGGGATGAATAATGCAAGTCATATTTCCGCACCCCATAGCAAGTACGGTAAGAACAAGGGAGCTGACAGCAAGTCGATCCTGTAGATTAAACGACATTACTTTGATAGATTGGCAGAATACTATTATTTGTCGCATCTCACCGGTCTGTTAAACGTATCAAATATTCCGCTGTTATACTGTCCACGCAGGCGTGCAATGGACACTGGTCCGTGTTTCTATTGTCTAGAAGACAACGGTTTAAAATATTTATTCTACATATAGCATGATGTATCCAATACTGCGCATGCTATACACCGCTATGTACTTTAACGCGACATGCTCACAATTTACGGACGGTATTAGAATCATTACCGGATATAGGTCGGAACATCTTCAATATCGTTCTGGCTAGATAAACTTCCGGTAAATGCACTGCGCAAACTTCTGGTAATGGTCGCACAAATGTCGGCGTGCCAGCCCAGGCAATGGATGTGTATGGACTAGTAGAGATGCATAAATATCACATGCTGGAATTGCTTTGTGTTTGATAGAGCAGCGAGGGAACGATTCCAGGATGCTAACTGGCATTTTTGAATTCTAAACCATCAATGAGGTTGAACTACACAGCCAATTTGTCAAGTTGAACAAGGCGAATTGAACTCGGAGCGAATGATTAAGAAACATACCGAGGGGATCTGAGGTTATTACTTAATACTCCAACGTAATTGCTGCAGTTTCATTGGGAGAAACCGGCGATCAAAGTGAATTATCTCCCCTTAAACTCGACGTCCAAACCGTAAAGCACTTTATTACCGCATGGATCACAAGTACATTTAACATGCTTCCAGCAAATCAAAAAAATAATTTACGAAATTCCTTAACTTAAACCTCAGACCCAATCCCCCTTTTTAATTTCCTTGCCCTCAAACCGACTTTCATGTGGATGAATCGACCAGAAACCGGAGTTTTCTACGTCACAGCCATAAAATCAACTTGTTTTCAACGACATGGGGCCCTGGGATTCAATTACTGACTCTCCCACGAACTGATGGGAGGCTTACAGCTAAACTTGTATAGATCGTGGTCGCTCCAGTACTTCAGCCAATGTAAAGTGTCCTGTTTGCTGCTCAATTTGTCTCCCATAGTACGCCTCCTTGCCCCAATAGAAGTCCCATGTGCTTCACATAGCACGACCATCAATCTGAGATTAGGCAGAGGAAACGCGACTGGAAGAACGGATGACGATTTCATAAGGTCAATGACACAACAGTCATCATCTGTTCAAATGTTGGTAGTCAGCGTTGTCTTGGTATTATTCCAAACAACACAAACCATGTAAAAAGTACCGTATTCCTGTTGGCACGTTTAACTTTGTAGGTTAATGCTTAGTATACTTCTACCAGTTGATATACAATTATTGTGAAGCTCTATACTACTGTATTGTCTGGTATTACAGCGACACGCACACAATGTGAGACTCATAATCAGTTTTTAAACCATAGAATCAAATATCTTCCACATACGTAGGCCAAGACTCCGTAAGACAATGGAGCTTCACAATAATTGTATTTCAGACGTACGTGCTTTACTATATCCAACATCATTGTGTATTGGCCAATGTAATCTGTGTAACTACCCAGACGTCTATAGATAAGTGCAACTATTTTGTCGTTTGTCTGTAAACACTCCGCACAACATGATTGTTTTGAGCATGGACAATTATGGCCTGTAAGTGGGTTATCTTCATATTAGCCTACAACTGCTACCGCCATAATCCTATTATGTAATACCGTCTAGCAATACGCCTGTAAGCTGACTTTTATCATGACATCTTAACCTATTCTTCGTATGGCTACCTTCGTGTATGATGCACAACTTGTTTTGAAGATCTATCATTTATCAATATAAACTAATAAAATAGTATACTACATGTATATACTAGTAATAGAGGCTCATGAAGACTGACACAGTTCACGTGACACGATCAACTTTGCAAGAGGTTAAAGGTCACGAATAAGGTTATTGCATATTATGATATAACTAGCGTTACCCGACATACTTTCTGCTAGAGGAATCAACAGTATTGAACGTATTATCCTTGCAATGTTTACATACATATTTATTTGGAAAGCTGGAATTTACGAATTGAACTCTATTTAATCAGGTGGCCTATTCGCGAAACGTTCTTACTACCTTCTTAGCCTACGAACAGTTCGTAGCCATACGATAAGTATCGCTAAGATTGTCTTACGATCGTAAGAACGTTTCGATAATAGGCCGCCAGGTATACTGTAAATCATACAATTTTAACGAGCATAAAACTTTAACGAACTTAACGAGTTGCTCTCAGACGTTAACATTTCATTCGCTAATATTTTCGGAAGAGTATTCCGTAGATGTACGTATGTAGGCCTTGTAATGTCCCTTCACTCTTTTTGTTCGTGTGGGTTAGTGTATTTGTACAGTAGGATCAGTTTTAAAAACAAAGAAAACAGAAAACAAAACTGTGTTGAAATATATTTATATATAGTAAAGTGATCTCAAATCATCCAACAATAAAACATCCAATATGGCGGCTTGTAACCGCATGGTCGTAATTTAAATGGGTACTAGTCATCAAAGAGACATTACCTCGTGAGGTTCAGATACTGATGTTTGATAGTATACATATAGTATATATGAATCGGAAGCATGAATATCAGACTGTCTTAAATTTACAGAGCCAAGTGAAATTTCTCATTAAATATCAGTAATACCCATTTCAAATTATTACTTTGTAAAATTCAGAATCACGAGACATTGGGATGGTATGGGGCACGTACGCTTGAAGAAACATCTCCAGTCCTCCAACAAGCGCACGATGTGCGTGATATTTTTGAATCTCTCAGTAAATATGTGATTAGCAGGACAAAATGAGTTGAGCGTTGGCGGCCCAAAAGAAATGTTACAGAAGCTAATGACTACTGAAAAACATGCATGTTCCGATCGAATTGCTGTTTGTTGATACTATGTTCCACCATAGCCGTACGGCATCTTCTATGAAGCCATTGCAGTTAATTATAATTCGTGTCAGAAAGTATGGGTGTATTTATACTTCCTTGGTCTGTTGAAATCGTATGAATGCACAGTTTTTATAGCATTTACAATTATCAAGTCCACAGCCTGTGAAATTGAGTTATTGTACATGCTTATGACGTCATTGCAATATGTCGCGCACAATTGGATATTCACCACCCAGAGACAATAAATATGAGAGTGTGAACGTAGAATGCACTAGTTTATATATGTAATTGCTTCCCTGGGGTATCTAATTGGATACTAACGCAGATTGTCATTTGATAAAGGAGGACCGTGCGCACAAATTGTACCGAGTTGTCTTCTAATCAAACTGAATTACATTCCTGATTGGGTTAACTTTAGCTCATCCTTAAAATACACTAACAAGTTTGAAATGTAAGTAAATCACATTTAATTGGGTTAGTGCATTAGCATGTACTCTGACGTGTGACGGAGGACATGTCAGACATACTTTCCTGTATTTGCTAACAATTTGGTCCCTAGTGTTGACATGCACGGGCAGTGTTACAAGAACAACTTGGACCTATCAATACTATATTCCAACTGTAACACAAGTACACACTACACTACTGCGTGGGAGGGCTACAAACCTGTCAGCACTAACATTATAAGTAGCACTCATCTGAATTATCTGTACGACTATTTAAAATGTATGTTTTTATAAACAATATGGCCTGTAATTTAACTATTGTATAATTCTCTTAAATAGAAACCTTTTTGTTTTCAATTAATGAATTATACACCAACACTGAAAGTGGAAATGTAAAGAAACACTGCTAAAGCGGCATTTCCCATGCTGGAGTGGTACATAACCGGATTATACTGGGTTTTTGGGGCGGGATGTAGCGCAGTGGTAGAACGTTGGACTGCGGAGGTTCAAATCCAGCCAATGGGTCCGGCATCAATGTTCGCGAAAGTTACCTTTCTGACGCGATATTGATAGGATACACTGTCTGTAGAGTGGCCATGCAGTTATCAACCTGAGTCTTGTGAGTACCAGCCTGTGCTTGCAGGTTTACTGCAACATTCAGCGCTACGGATGTTGTAGGTTTCCTCCTGCCCTAAACCTGACAAAATCGTGATATTAGTGAAAGATTCTAGAAAGCGACTTTAAACCCCAAATACAAAAAAACATCAACTGGGATTTGGGTCCGCTTTCACGAAAACTTAAAGCAAACTCGGCTCAAAAACCTGTATAATTTATAAATTGAAAAAAACATACAGGGGCTCGATTAAAAATAATCCTACTACATGTCTGTGCTACTGTATATAGTATTGCTGTATAGTTGTCCGACTGCTCGACCGTGAGACTAAAGTGATACCAATCACATACAGTGTACCAACTAGACTAAGGTGTACACACTATATTGTGTGGGAAGCAGAGTGAAGAAGACTTTAACAACGTTAGATAACAAACATCTCCCATCTTATTAGCTTACGTACCGCGTATCCACGTAAAATAGTCTGGTGAGTTTTATTAAACAGAACCGTATCGTACATTTATTGAATTCAATGTCGTTTGTGGAAAACTATCTTACAACGCGCTTTATCAAACCATTCTCCCTGAGCCAAACTACCATATTCTACCAATTCAGAAACGAGCGAGTCTATTCCATCCTCCTAGTTACGTACACATCACACCAGGATGATTGCCTGCTGTCGCATGTAGAATATATTGAATTGCACACAAGGGAGTACGTTAGTATGTCGAGGGAGTATCCTGGGCGGGGAGAGGTCAAGGGTCAGCTGATCCATGACACTCCCGGGATGTCGGGAGGAGTGGCGACTGTAGACATCTGTCTACCTCGGGTCGCCGCACCCTCAGGCCCTCTAAACATCGTCCATCGACCAGATCCATGCGGTCGAAAACGTTGGAAGGTTTTTGGCACGGTTGAAGGAAATAGCGGGTCTCATCAAAGACACTATTGTCAGCAACAGAGGGGTTGGCAAATACTCCAGCTCCCCAAACCAAACACAGCGTCCACCCTAAGGGTTTAGGCTACACGAACACTCACTGTTATTAGAAATCGAACCCATACCCTGTCAGTCCATCTATGTTCCTGTTCAAATCATTGTTCCAAAACGAAAGAGGGGCAGGAGTGTCTCCTCATGGAATGAGGTTAAAGCAAGATACGGGAAGACAACTGAATATGTATATTCTAGGCAATTTCCCAATCTTATTCTGTTTGTGCAAGACGTTCGTTGAGTGTATATTAATTTTCCTTTCACTCATTCCGCCCTAGTCAATCTCGCCTCGTCCCCTCCGTGCCTCTAAACGTCCATCATACCAGCCGGGCATGGATTCTCTGTATTATAAATCGTTGATGGGAAGTAATTACAGCACTGCCAACAAGGCTGAAACTTTCCTCAACTATAGATTAGATTCCTGCAAGTGTCTAGACAGTTGAGCAAGAATGTTGCATGAAAACACAAAATCAAAATAGCCTAATGAGCAACAGTGCCCCGAGCACACTTCTGTTTGTATTTACAGTACGCAAGACTCAATCAATCATTGATTTGATATTTCCATTTGAATTTCTGTGACCTTTAATGGTCTCGTGTTTATTCGCTGCCGGTGCTAATTTATGTTTGTCTAAATACAATCTTTCTATAGTTAATCATTGATGTATGAATTCAGTATAATGGTGCCGTGCATTAAGTGTACACAACTGCATGTCTATGAACAGTGATATACGATATTTACTTTGAAGATTAATACGTCGTTAATGAATATGAGCCGCCTCTGTTAAGTATTTTGTTTACGAGAATACATTACACATGTTGACACCCACCACTCGTATATAATTCATTAAACATGGACATGCCGATATGCTCTGTTTGTTTGAATACATTACAATTCGGAAGCCACGCTCACTGCAATATAACGGAGATATATATCCAGTCTGAATAGCATCTATTAATCACTGGCGGCAGCTACCCCTCTCAATGCAGATGCATAAGCATACCTCGTAAAAGACGGACGCTGAGCTCAGAACTACGCCGATAAACTGCCTGGACAGTTTGTGATCCTCCCAACAACAAGCTTTAGGAGTATTGAACACGGCCCATTAACTGACTTCAATCCAGCGATGTCGCTGTGAGGAGCAGCGTTTAGAGGACATGACAGTTGACAGAGGAAGCCGAACTGGTTCTGGTGATTCTTCTCGCTTTGTCCATAGACTGGCAATGCAATCCGTCAGCTCACCCCCGGGGCCCCAGCAGCGCCAGCTCGACAGCTTCCATTCCACTTTCCGGTAAAGGTTAACCGTGAACTGGTTAAAAAAAACCATGTGGCCAAAAAAAAGTGATTTATCACTTAGGGTAGGTGTTTTTAAGAGATAACGCTTGCTACACGTGTAGTAAGAGAAAGCAGTGAGCGGATGTCATAATGGTTAATGCGATAAGCCCTACGGCGTGTGCAGCGCTCAGACATTCAATTCAATAACGAAATCCATGAAAATTGGCGCGATTTCTATTCATATTTATTATGCAACCTCACGACCGGAATGGAAAAATCACTTGGCAGATTTAAAATGCTCTTCCTGTAAGTGATAACTACACGATATTGTTTCTCTGATAACCTTTCCAGGAAGTCTCTAGCAGAAGGGCAGGCACTACACTGATTTCATTTTAAAATAAACTGAATCCATTGCATTTTTTTAACTTCACGAAACTTTCATTACTATTGATTCTTTAGCAGCTTGAAGCCAACTAATTTCTACAATATGAAGCATCGCACGTCACCTTTGAAATAGCTCATAAACAATGCTGCATTGTTTTACTGAATATTGATATTATATGGCTGCAGATATATACTACCATGTGAACGTGAGACACATTTATCAAAGTTTATTCCCATGCAACATCATGAACACATTTAATATAAATCTACTCTGTTTTCTCCGGCGAATAATAAATACTAACACAGGATTTGTACATCTGCCGCTATGTCGGTCATAAACTCCTACTCACAATATATATGTAGGTGTTCATTTCGCCATTATTCTAGTCCAAATGAACATCCCCACTACATCAAGTCAAGGTTTGTAATCGATCACCTCAACACTGTAGACATAGCCTAGACCAGCAGTAGATGTGCAGCTACACACAGTGTAGATCATGCGGATCAACCGAGCGACATCCACAGATATACTATCGGACCTAAATGGGAGTTTACCATATTGACTGGTTTCCTTATG
>JAUTBR010007351.1:0-12916 GCA_032361205.1 Pseudorimula midatlantica
AGTAAATATAGTAATGATTTCACACGTTGTTAAGTACAGACAGCATTTTCGTATATTTAACAATACATTTATTGGGGGGGAAATACAAATAAAAATTATTTTGAATATAAATTTAATATTGAGTGGTTTTGAACTGAGTTCTGCCATTATCCGCTCCCCACGCCCCTGTGGTTAAAACCTATTATTGAATACCAATTATGATGCAAGTATTTGCACACACAAAATCGAACTAAGCAAGCAACAGAAGACATTTTGTATCTATGTGTTCAAGCTGTGGGCATCATACAGACAATGAGCATCATATATGAACTTACATCAAGATGTTTAGGAAATGAATCCTGTTTTATAGAAATTTGAACGAGAAATGAAAACATGCGTACCACAATCCCTCTTCCTGTCGTTGATGGTGAAGTGGGCTTGCCACGTGACTGCGACAAGTTGTCATGGATACTGGGTTTGGACCATGTGCGCGTCGCCATGGCATTGCTGTTGTTGGTGGTGGCGGTGGTGGTGGTGACACCTGGTGGCGCAAACATGTCCGATTCCCGGGTACCGTCTTTCTGGTCGAATCCCAGTTCTGTAGACATTGATCCGACACCGAGGTAGTCCATCACTAGACGACGGAGAGACCGGTACGATGTGTCGATGTCATCTGTAGACAGGAAGAGATCGGAAATTAATATCGCCTTGAAAAATTACAATACAAGTCCAGTCAAAACGTACAGTTATATATTATAGAAAGACCGTCACCAGCTAATGTATTGAGAGTATTACAGACAGGCAGATTATTTTAAGGACATGTAAATGACATTACTTTAAATTCGGGAAATGGACAGCGCAGTAGGTACCTGTTAGTAATACAGTAGACCTCGCGTATAACGTACTAATTGGGACTGGATATTTTTGTCAGTTCTATGGTCGTTATACGCATATACCGTAATTAGTGTTGGACGGAACCGGGCCTTCCAGATTCGGTACATTATAGGCAAGTGTCCGGTTTCTGTGACGCCGTTGTATGCGAGGTCTACTGTATATGGATATGGAGATATAATGTGGATGGATATGGAGATATAATGTGGAGGCATACCATTCTAACATAAAACAGTGATTTACATTATATTTAATACAACACCAAGCCTAGAGAAGGATAGTCACTCACCGCCAGCGATCATCATGTCAAAGAAGCCAGGGTGTTCTTGGTTGTAGTCTTTGTAGAACTCTGCCCTGGCCAGTGTCTCTTCTACCTGGTCCTCTGTGTAGCCCTGTACGCCCCTCAGTCTCTTCTCGTGTTCCTCGGCTGTCTGCGGCAAGATCAGAACGTACCTCGGCTCGAAGTAGGTGTTCTTGAGAGACAGCACGCCCTAAGGAAGGAACGGAAGTGAAAAAAATAAAAATAGAATTCTCTTTTCTTGGAGAGTTATTTATTGTTTTATGTCACAGTGGTAAATTCTTTATACTGGATAAAATAATCTCATATACAAGGACCCTTTAAAAACTTTTTTAGTCTTCTGATTGATTCTTCTCTTTTGATTTGCACTGACGACCGCCATAATAAGTTGTGCTCAACTGATGCTCCTTCTTGGAAGAATCATTTTGCACTGATGTTCAGTCAACTACCATACACACAATATGAGGATAAATATTCCATACAAAATGATTCAAAACTTAACAAAATATAACAAACAAAAACTGAGGTGAAATATTTAATAAATTTACAGTATCGATTAAAGTTTTGTAAATCTACAGTTGATGTGAAATTTTTCATATGTTTTTTTGTATTCATTAAAAAAAAAAAATTATTATATGTACAGTACAGGTAAGTATGTTTACCTCCAACTCCATTTGTACGACGCAGGCCAGACCGTCACGTGCCACGCCCTCCACTGACTCCATCTGTAGGCCGTACCACTCCCCATTACACTCGTACGTCAAAATAAACTGGCCCTGGAAACATGAGGCAAGCAATATGCGGCCATATTAGTCATTGTCAAAGATGTACATATAATGGCAATGTTTATAATTTATAAGCTTTGTTTGAACATATTGTTTACAAGTTGTAACAACATAACAATTTAATTAGCTCTTATATGTATTGTTTAAAGTCTTAAAAACAATGAAATAATTACAACTATTATTCACAATGTATTTGGCAAGGACTAGGACCATTAGTGTTGGGATTCATAGGTCCACTAACAGTTGGTAACTGGTATACTTCACACACTAAATGTGGGACCTTGTGCCGAGTTAAAACAAAAACAGATAAAAAAATGTTTGCAAGATGATTGATTGTCACCTTTCCTGGATATAATCCCAAAGTAGTGTTTACAGTGGTGAACAAGAGGTTTTAAACATTTCCCCCAATCCATATTGCCCTCATGACAAGACTTGTATTATGTAGGGGCTGCTCCTTTCTAGCTGTTCTGTCTGTGTACTTTCTGTCCGATGCATGCGCAGTTATACTATGCAGTGTTGATCCTTTGTAACTGTGCATGCGTAAGACATAAAGTACAGACAGAACAGCTAGAAAGGAGCAGCCCCATGGTCTATTTTATGGTCTATATTTACTAGCAAATTTCTTTTTAATTTCCTAGATCTCGTTCTGTACTACCACACATACAACATTTGCATGATTTCTAGTACATACTCGTTTCATCATTAATAACTTACAGATCTGATGTCACTTTCGAACTGCTCGAGGGAGACGTAGTTGTAATCCCTCCGAGTGGAATCATCGGTGTAGGGTTTTCTGGTCGTGTCTGGAGTCCTAATAAACAAATATCTAAAGTAAGATCTCGGAATCAAACTTTTAAAAAACACAATTTAAAAATAATTATTTAAAAAATTAAATCTTTTTTTTTAAAAGACATTTTTCAAAAACAAAGAAGTTACCTACTTGTTATTTGGGAGGGTATTAATTCTCCTGCATGTCCAGATTATTCTCAATTCTAAAAAGAATTTTAACGGAATTGGAAATTTTTGAATCGTACCCATAGCCAAAGAAGTCTGAGAATTCTTCTGCTAGTTTTAAAGCCATAACTTGCTTTCCAGATCCTGGGGGTCCAACCAGTACCAACATTGGGTATACTGTCTGGATATTTGGTAAAGTGCTGAAAGTAAAAATAAATATATAAATAAAAATCCCAGTACATAATTAAGTGTATGTATATCATAGACATGTAACTGGGCCTATTTTTCTATTATAGGGTAGGGTACTACCTTCACTGCAGATGTAAAATAAAAATAAAATGTTAAAGTGTGTGGTCAGACAAAAATAAATGCCGATGGGATTCAAACTCAGTACTTTCAAGAATGTGGTCCGATGCTCTACCACTGTGCTAACTGGCATACTGACCTGTCCCATACTCTATTTGGCTGCAGGAAGCTGTAGACGATGTGCATGATGTGGTCCCTGGACGCCACCACTTCCTCAAGAGCAGCGAACATGTTCCTAGCAGCCACCTGTCCACAGAAATGTATTCAAAGTTGTAAATACATTAAACATTTGTTAAATTCAATCAATAAAAAAATAAATAAAAATAAATAAATAAATGAATTCAATGTGGCCTAGAGCTCCTCCACCTTCCTTATTATTAATTATTATTATTATTATTATTATTATTATTGTTATTATTATTATTGTTATTCCTAATTGTTATTATTATTATTATTGTTATTCCTAATTGTTATTATTATTATTATTGTTATTATTGTTATTATTGTTATTATTATTATTGTTATTATTCCTAATTTTTATTATTAACTGAAAAACTCCTAAAAGTTGTTGTACAATCCAGATATTCCTCCTTAATTTGAATTTACTAAATAAATACACATGTCTTTAGAAATCAAACTCAGAATTGTAGCATTCGAGAGGTCCCTCTTAGTACCGGTGTGGGCCTGCACTTTATTACTCTCACGACAACGCCCCCTTCGTGTGACCTACAGTACCTTCTCCTCCACCTCCACCTTGGTTCTGTTGAGACTGGTGAGGGACTGCAGACGGAAGAGAACCGACAGGCTGGAGTCCGGGATCTCCTGGATGGGGTTCCCCACAAGGTTCAACTCCCGCAACATCTTCAGACCCATCAGGCCATTGATCTCCTCAATGTCCCCAACCTAGAAGGAAAAGTCACATTTTATCTTTTATTCTTACATGCCTTCATTGAATATCAGACCCCGGGGAGCCATCCATGTTTTATCAGGTCGCCAAGATTGGGTTCCAATATCAGGCCCCAAGATCGGGCGCCAAGATCGGGCCCCAAGATTGCCAAGATCGGGCCCCAAGATTACAAAACCTTTTGAGTACAAATTCATAGTCAAGCTCAAAATTTATAAGGGGAATTTATGAGAGTTAAGTATGAGTTTGTTAATACCTTAGTGTACATTAGAATGAAAGGTCACCTGATTGTTCTCGAGGTCAATATCCTCCAGGAGGTTATGACCTGCCAAGCCTTCCAGGCAACTCATTTTATTATTGGACAGATCAATATGCTGAAATAAACAGAAATATCCAGCTATAATAATTTCCTAGAAATTAAAATAAAATATACCTCACAATTTAATTAATGTATATATATTTTACTCTTAAAGGCATAATATCACAGTTGATAAACATGTATAATCGGACAAAATCTTAGACTAATTACGCTTGATTTATCAACCCAAAAGTTGTTATTTACTGATGTACTTATCCCCCAACACTCGATAGTTATACAACAAATCATATTTTATATTAAATAGGGGAACGTTCCGCTATTTATCTTGTCTTTGATGTATCACTGTTCAAATAGGGAGATCTGCGAGCAAACAGTTATGTCCCTTTTCCATCGTATAAAGAAGCCGTTGGCCGTGTTTGATTTAAACCTGACTCTAAGAGTCGCAAGTGTATAAAGAAGCCGTTGGCCGTGTTTGATTTAAACCTGACTCTAAGAGTCGCAAGTGTATAAAGAAGCCGTTGGCCGTGTTTGATTTAAACCTGACTCTAAGAGTCGCAGGTCGCAGTGAAGATTTGTCAAATACACAGCGGTGGAAAGCTTTTTGGAAGTAAATAACAACTTTTAGGTGGATAAATCAAGCGTAATTAGTCTCAGATCGAATTTTGTTTGTCCGATTATACATGTTATCAACTGTGATATTATGCCTTTAATCATAAAGTAATATTAATAAACATATAACAAAATGTTGCAAAGATATCTGATAACTTAATTTATGTACATTTATTTTGCTTTTAATTGTAATGAAATAAATACCTTTGGATGTCATCTAGATATTAGACTTTAAAAAATTATGAAGATATTTTAAAATATTAAAATTAACTCACTCTCAGATAGCTCAACGATTCCAGGTTTTCGATCAATGTGAGATGATTGTGAGACTGTAACAGATGGGGAAAGAGACAGGTAAAATTATTAATCTTAAAATACTAATAAGTAACTAATTTAAGGAAATGGTATTGAAAATATATAAAATATTATTCAATAACTATCTTCCACAGGATCAGAGTCAAATTAAATTTATTTATTAATATTTTTTTCTTCAATAAAAAAAAAGAATACAAGAAAGGTTTTCACCAGGTTAAGATGTTTTATAGGAAGATCGTCCAAGCCCTGCATTGTGCTCAGTTTGTTGTGAGCCATACTCAGGAATGACAGTCTTTTGCAGTTGCTCATTCCTTCCATCTTGCTGATCTGATTATCTGAAATAAACAACCAAACAAGAACAATAAAATACATATCTGAAGCAACTGGAGATATGGCATACCATATGCAGCAAGGTGGATGTCACATTAACCCTCTCCTGTCCTGAAGCAACTGGAGATGCCCTAAAGAGTAGTGTCTGTGTCTGTTTTTTTTTCTTTAGTTTAAACATATTTATTGACCAAAATGTCATGAGATTGGATAAAAGCGATAGGCTTATGAGATCCGCTCTCTAGGGTTAACAATCATGCAGTTCTCTTTAGCGCATATCCAATTGTCTACAGGATGTACTGTGGGAGAACTGCATGATTGTTATTACCCTGCTGGATTTAAAGAGTTAATGCTTGCGATCATGTTGTATTTCTAAATGTAATTATCTCCCTTGCAGTGTGCATACTTCCGTGGATATAGATTAATTTTTGACGATTGATTCTGAAACTTTTCCAACAATACAGACAAAGTTATATCTTAGGATTTTGAAAGGTATTATAGAACAAATAACATTTTGTGGATGATTAAATAATCTTGTCAATATGCCAAAATGATTTGGAGATGACTTTTTTTCTTTCCCTTCCATGAGTCACTTTGAATCAAATGTAATTCCTTAATAATAAATACACCACCAGTCTTGAAGTTAAAAGAAATATTATTTTTAATATGCCAAAATGACTTTTTTCTTTCCCTTCCACGAGTCACTTTGAATCAAATGTAATTCCTTAATAATAAATACACCACCAGTCTTGAATTTAAAATAAATATTATTTTAAATATAACAAGAATGTTATAATGTTACAAATAAAAGAAAAAAAAATAAAATAAAAAATAAAATAAATAAATATAAAATGTAATAAATTAACATAAAATAGGTTTCATATGACTTTTCTGATTCCAATACTGGCATGACATTTGAATATATGTACCGGTAGTTCTATTTACTTACTGTCCAGACAGAGCTTCTGCAGGTAGTGATGATCTGACAGATCCGACATCTTCTCAATGTTGTTGAAGGACAGGTCCACAGACATCAGATTCTTCGGGGATTTGAACTGCAGCAGGTCCACAATCTGGTTGTGTGACGCATCCAAGATCAACAGATGCTCCAGGCTACTCAGAGGCGACAGATCTGAAATGATACATACCTGGGTTAGAACTTTTACTTTAAAACATAGCCTACTCACCTGAATAATTATATACATATCAAAACATGAACTTTCTACTAGTACTAGCCCGTAGGATACCTTTAACATTAGGAGACCAGGGAAGTGGGAGCTTTTATAACCCTGACAGGGACATTTTCATTCATTAACATTGATATAACAAAGTTCTCTATTCCTGCCAAACAAAGAGAGTAAACAACTATTAATAATAATAATAATTGATCTTCTCAAAGCTAGAACCAAGACGTAATCTCTTAATTTAATTTTGTGTTTGTTTTTGTTTTGGGATTAAATCTGGTTTCAAGATTATTTCACTCAATCATTTTATCATACCAGTATTGTTTATGACAGGACGAAACCTGAAATACCTTGTATGCTTAAATATTGCAGTAAATCTGTGAGCACTGGTGAGCTAGTACTGATGAAGCAAGTAGGCTACAGCAGAGGGAACACATTTAATCATCACTACTTTTGAAAGATAACTGATCTATTATCTTCAATTTAATTTACCTGTAAGTTCATTGTATGCCACATCAACTTTCTGCAGATGGATAAATTCTGCCAGGAGACTGATGTCCTTTAGGTTAAATCCCTGCAAGAAAACAATAATAATGGTCTATTTCAAAAGTCATATTTAATAATATTTATATATATTTTTAGATATCTTGAATATATATATATACTACAGTACCTTTTAGTACTGTATTTCAAAATAGTCACAAGTTATTATATCAGCATACTGCTAGTGCAATACCTCATTTGTATATAAATGCACTACTACTGAGAGCGCCAGTGAGGAGCTACTAGCTGAGATATTAGATGCATTATTAATTCATTTATTATTATTATTATTAAATATTATCTAACACATACATATTTTCATGTTAATGTTTAATGATCAGGGCCTGGTTGTATGCAATGATAATGCTCCATTAACGTATCAGTAAACCTCCATTAACATCATTAGTTAATGGCACTTTCATACAACTGTGCCCATATTTCTGTTAGACAGTTAATAGACAGACATGTCAAATACAAATAGATATTGAAATTATTCTATGCAGTTACGTAGTGACATGATACCTACAGGAACTGAGCAGTGTAGATAGGCTTGATGGGCTCCGCTTGCCGTGCGGCCCAAGTTAGACAGACCCCTGCCAATTGTCTCTTCATCAAGGATGCCACCTGGTGACATCTGCAATGCAAAGCAAATTGTCTCAATATAAACATCATCCCTACAGTGTTTCAGATGGCCAACAAGATGTTCAGGACAATATCCTAACAAGTTTTTACAATTTCAGACATTTGTGAAAATAACCGGGCATGGTCTCTGATAAATTTGGACATTTGCGAAAATACAATTATGATAATTAATGAAGCAATACTACTATCTATTTACCAACCGAAGGGGTGAGCTCCATTTTTATAGCGGCTGCAAGTGGAGCGAATTCTATTAATAGACGTACCCAGTTTACTGATTTTGGTGATAAGCATGTATAGGAAATGTGCATGATTGATTGCTGTCTTTTTTTACATACCTTACGTTGCCTCACGATTTATTACTCATGAACCATGCTGAATAACATAATTCATCTCTGAATCGACCAGAAATTTAAGGATACAATCCTTTGTAACGTCGTATTAAGATCTTCTTTGGATTTGTAATCATTATAAGTCGTAGACTTCTCTTAGCCTATCACCGGAATTCCTAGTTTTAAATGATACGGTACTCTTCAAAATTCGATGACACACTTGCAGCCGCTATTACCATAATTGATTATGGTATGATTTTTCACAACTATGATTTAATAACAATAACAATTTTTTTTATAGTATTCATGAATAATTCGCTATTGAATACTTACTTTTCTCTTTCTCAATTAACAAATTCATAAGCGTGCAAACACATAAACATTTTAAATAACAGTGACAAGACAATGGGATTTTCCGCCTTTGCTCAAGTCATCTGATTGTTTTCTGCCACCAAAACCGTTTTCTTACAATCAAATGATTGTTCCGTGCAAGGCCTCAATATTACATCCCATAACACTTGCGGGTATCATTAACAAGCTATTCTGGTATGAAGTGCAGGCATCTGCTTTGGTTAGCGATGCAATGTAACTGAACAGCAGAAGGGAAATTTGTCATATTTTAAAAGTATGTTCAGAACAATATAAAGTTGTTATAAACACAATATATCAGCACACAACAGATGAACAAAAGTCATGTTATGGAGGTCATCTGTTGAGGATTTTTTGAGGAACATAAATTGTGATTGTTTTGATTCGGATTCATGTTTTCTTTTCATTAGAATCTAGATAAATAGTCTCAATATAAATATAGGAAAAGAATTGAGGTTTACTTTTATTAATTTCTAAAAACTAAAATACAGTCTCGGCTTCTGACAACATTATTTGTCTGTTGAGAAAGCTTACTTCAATTTCACTTTCAACTGGGGCAATTTCATCTTCGTCGTTGATATCATCCACAGCTTGATCAGGCGTTGCTACTATGTTGTTATCTAGATTCAGAATATCGGTATCCGTATTAATGAAGTGAGTTTCTCCATTGACAACGACATATTCACCATCGGCAGAAGAATAGTAATCTGCACTAGTGGGATTGTTTTCTGACGGGTCCGCCATCTTGAAGCGTGACTATGACAACGGCGACTCCGCACTGAATATATTTATATTTACAAGTGCATTTAGCAGCTGTTTAGATATCAATTTACGTTGTTTTATGTCTGGAAACACATATAATTATGATAAATATGCCACAGGCAACACGATGAGCTCAGGTTAACATAAGAACAGACGTTGTCGATCAGTACAAGTTAACAGCTGGTTAACTCACGTTTAGCAACTCCTCATGAAAAAGCGGAATGAGCCGATATTTTCCGAGTACAATCAGCATATTTCATCACGTTTGTAAGACTAACAGATGTTTAGTAGGTTATTTACACCGCGAGTGTATGTAAAAATGTAATCATACAAAACTCAAATTAGTTTCTTGACATTTTCAGTCTAGTTTTCATGGTTTTGATTATTTAATAAATATTTTATGAGTCGCAGACTGATGACACAAATGGTCAGGATAAGTGCTTACGAACATTACCGAGTGAATCTCACAACACGCTTTCCAAAATGGCGTCGTTCTTAGTGCGTCATGTTGGCCTATTTGGTCATCAAAACGTGCAGATCAGGTCAAAAGTACTCGCTGGCATTTACAGAGAGTTGTTATACTGCAACAAGAGATGTTTGTCCGTCTCACGGGCGAGGTTTGCAGCACCAGCAGCACAGAAGAAGACGTATTCGCGCGACAAACCGCACGTAAATGTCGGCACGATCGGACATGTGGATCACGGCAAAACAACCTTGACAGCGGCGATTACGAAAGTGTTGTCAGTCGAGAATAAAGCGAACTTCCAGCGTTACGAGGACATTGACAATGCACCAGAAGAGAAAGCCAGAGGCATAACAATCAACGCTGCCATGATTGAATATGAAACCGACAATCGTCATTACGGGCATGTCGACTGTCCGGGTCATGCCGACTACATTAAAAACATGATCACAGGCACTGCTCAGATGGATGGTGCAATCTTGGTAGTTGCAGCGACAGATGGAACTATGCCTCAGACAAGAGAACACATGCTGTTAGCAAAACAAATCGGAATCGAGAAATTAGTTGTTTTCATCAACAAAGCGGATGCAGCTGACCAAGAAATGTTGGAACTTGTTGAAATGGAGGTCAGAGAATTGCTGACCGAATTTGGTTACGATGGCGATAATACCCCCGTCATTATCGGATCTGCTCTGAATGCTCTCAATGACGTAAATCCTGATCTTGGCGCCAAGAAAATCAAAGAATTGCTTGATAGCGTTGACAGTTATATCCCAAATCCTGTTAGAGATCTAGAGAAACCATTCTTGCTTCCAGTGGAGCATGTTTTCTCGATTCCTGGCCGAGGTACCGTAGTCTCTGGGAAACTGGAAAGGGGCGTCATCAAGAAAGGGGATGAATGTGAAATGGTGGGTTACGACCAGACATTTAAATCGACCATCACTGGTATCGAAATGTTCCACAAGAATCTAGATCGGGCAGAGGCCGGCGACCAAATGGGAGCTTTGGTCAGAAATGCCAAACGTGACGAGATCAAGAGAGGCTTCATGCTGGCCAAACCTGGAACGGTTTCGCTACACAACAGATTTGAGGCACAGATTTATCTCCTGAGTAAAGATGAGGGTGGCAGGGCGAAGCCTTTCACAGACTTTTTCCAGGCACAAATGTTCTGCACAACATGGGATGCCCCGGCGCTTCTGAAGATCCCGGAGAAGGACATGGTGATGCCCGGAGAGGACGCCAAAGTCATTTTTAACCTGCGCAAGAGGATGGCCATGGAACAAGGTCAGCGCTTCACCATCCGAGACGGTGGCGGAACCCTGGGATATGGCGTCATCATTAAGATTATGTCCGATCAGAATATGGAAGATTTCGAGGCGGAGCGCACGAAAAGGAAGAAGGAAAAGGCAAAGCAGCAGTGATTCAAAGTAGATGGTTTTATTAGTCCAACGTACGCGAATGTGCCATCAATGACGGAATATGTCATGATCATCAACACAATGGTGAGAGTTGAAAACTCGACAGAATTATTCCTGCATAAAAATGGATGGAGGATCATCAAGTTTGTTAGTGTGTTCCATAGCTAATAATGTCATTGTGCAGTTTGAATTCAACAACAGTGTAACCACCATTACAAGTGTTAAATGTACCGAACATGAGATTGTTGATGTCCATGCTGCATGTGAATTATGTATTGTATGTTCCTAACTTTATATGATATAAAAATCAAGAATCATAAAACAATGTATTTCTTTTGTTTAACTTGTAAAGGTTGTTTCTTAATCTATTGAAGAAGAAAATATTGGTCTCACAGTTCTGCTCCAACTAATGGGGAGTTCATGACATCTCACATCAGTTACCTGTCCTGTGTGCTGTAGAATACTGTATCATACAATTTTGACGTGGTTGATATAATATTCTTGACACCTTATCCACCTATCATTTCTGAAATCATAAAAACTAACAGAAATGGATACCGTAGTTAATGGATCACAAAATCTACGTGTGAAAAGTGATTATATACTACTTCATTATGAAGCGTTCGTAAAATATTTACCTATTTGTTATGCATGCGGTCGTTGAGCAGATGATGCAACATTTTCCATTCTTGCGTTGCGTTAAAAACAAGGAGCAAATCGTCATGGCTACATTATGTCAGTAAATACTAATTTCCCCACGCATCATTACACTATATAATCTCAATAAATGCAACAATATACATCACTGCAAGTTGCGTGTTTTGTAACATCTGATGTGCGAATTACAAACTAGTCTAGTGATGTCGCACCTTCAAATAAATATCGCACTAGATCAAATACGCAAGTCTTGCCTGTTTCAGAGGGTAAAACATTTCAGCGGCTTCTTTCATATAAATATAATACCAATAAGTTATATTTAAACTATCTGCGTTTACCTTCTAAAAGATGGGTCTATTTATCAGTTTATCCACGTTAAAATAATGGCAATGGTGTATAAGTATAAGTAGCTATATTTTGTTTAAATGTTTTTCCTGGCCTCGTATGTTCACGAGGGTTTCCCATATTAAGAGTTAGCGAACTGTTATCGGAACATATTGCGGAAACCGTGAACTGAATTTCCGGATACATAGGCCTAATATAAAACACTAAATCGTCACAGATGGGTTGACGATTCTCGCTGCCACGTAAAAGCATTAACTATACTAGCATCTAATGTGGTATATAGCAGGTAGAGGTACCGCCATGAAGTATGAACATGTCTCTATTAACCCATGGGTACCCGGTACGATGAGATGTGTTCACTTTTGTATTGCATGCACCATGTATTGTTTACTTCATGTGCAAATGCTTATCGTTAGTGCGCACATGTCGTAATAGGTTTGTCTTCCTCCTCCTCCTCCTCTCTCTCTCTCTCTCTCTCTCTCTCTCTCTCTCTCTCTCTCTCTCTCTCTCTCTCTCT
>JAUTBR010007795.1:6071-16134 GCA_032361205.1 Pseudorimula midatlantica
TTCCAATGAGAGACAATGTCCCAATGTCCCCCTGGAGGGATGGCAGAAGACTTAGCTGGACAATATGCAGTGTATCGGCTAGTAAAGAAAGGATTAGCTACGAATCCTCCTGGCCCGAGTAAGCCCGTCTTAATCCACACCTCATTGCTGCTAACTTCCAGCATCATCAAAGGCTCACGGCCTGGTTTGTGGTAAATGGAAGGCGATCACAGTAGTGGTGGACGGCGATGTGACGAGGATGGCGACGCACATCGAGGACCCTGGAGTCCACTGGACCGGTCTGACAGTATCTTGAAACACTGGACCCATCAGACAGAGGACCCTGGAGTCCACTGCACCGGTCTGACAGTATCTTGAAACACTGGACCCATCAGACAATCTCTTGCGACACTGTCCAATAGCTCGGCTGAATGACAGAATCGCGAATCTAAGACTGCAATTTATGCATATACACTTTTGCTGTGAGTCAACAAGGTAGGGATGGTCATGTTACCAGAATCGGGAAATATGTCTCATAATATTGTCAGTTGCCATCTCAATCATATTAAGATATTGTACCCCAAGCATCCCATATGATAATCATGAGAACCTTACTCATGGCAATGATAATCATGAGAACCTTACTCATGGCAATGATAATCATGAGAACCTTACTCATGGCAATGGTAATCATGAGAACCTTACTCATGGCAATGGTAATCATGAGAACCTTACTTAGGCAATGGACAAATGATCTACATGATCTACATGATCTATAGTAGAAGCAGAAATAATGCTGGTTCATCTACTTTAATAATTTTTCATCACAATGAAAATGTTGTACAAGTCATCCTGTGTATGCCCAACAATGTTAAATGACAATAATATTAAAAATATTTCTTAAAATTATTTTAAAAGAATATATCAAATTGACATTGACATATCACATTGACCATTAGGAATGATGAGCCAGGATATCCCACATCAAAGTGTGGGTTTACACTGCTAATGTCAGGAGATAAATCTACATATCGGTGTACAATACTGTAATATGTGTCCACGTGGAGCTTCTGACAGCTGCATATTACAGCAGAGTTATATCAGTCTCTGTGATGTTCTCCACACGGAACCACCTGACACTGGAATGTCAGACTGCGAGGCCATGTCCATCGTGTAGTAAGAAGCGTAAATCTCTGCATTCTTTTGAAATATAAATCCATCCTATAAATACAATGTACTATAAGAATAGCAGGAAGTATCGAAGTCTCTTAAATTCACCTGCATTCTTTTTTCACATTTTGTAAACATGTTTACTATTGGATTACACTTATCAGAAAACTAATACTGTTTTAACCTCCAGAGCGAGTGAATTATTGTTTTACGTCATAGTGGGAATCTTTCACCATTTTTTTTTTTTCATCGCAAAGGATTAATCCAATCCAATCCAAACCACGTCTGTATCTAGCATTTCCATTTACCACCAGGGGTCAGAAGGTTAAGTTACGATTGACCTAAAACCTCACTGGAATAGAGATCCTGAAATGCATCTGTTTTACTGCGAGTCATTATCAACATGTTTCAAAACGTTCCAGACTCAGACTGATCGAGTCTTAGAATGACCAGTAATCATCCTTAAATACATCAATACTTCCTGTGTTGACCGGCTAACTCCAGTCAATACAGACTGAGTGGAACTGTCTCCGTCTACCACAGCTCTGCCCAATACGACCCACCGACTGGAACATTGCAGTCTTCAACAAGAAAACGGATCCTCCGACCGACTGCTATTCATCAGGTCCACAGTGCCGCTGTAACAAGTCCAGCTGTCAAGACACGGATCAAGAACATCCATCATAGAATCATGTATTTCCTGTTACGCAGTCGAGGAAGGCATGGCTTTGGCATGTGCTGTTCATCGTCATCACCAATGTCTTCACCCGTCGTGGTGTCATCACCAAGATTCATCATTGGTAGTGTCATTTCATGCAGTGATTGCATGTAGTGTCACTGAAAGTAGTGTCACTGTAGTGTCACTGAAAGTAGTGTCACTAAACATAGTAATTTCCAATAGTGTCATTGTCTGTAGTGTCATTCCCTGTAGCGCCATGTCACTCAATGTAGTATAATTCCCTGTGGTGTCCATTGTCTGTGTGGTGTTGGCAACATAGTGTATGAAGTTTTAATTTCAATGTGCATAGTTCTTTTCAATGGCATGATTTCACTGACTTTATGATTTCAGTGGATTTAATAGGCAACTTCAATTCCTAAAAAAAACTACAAACTAAAAGTTTGATGAGAAATCTCCAGAAATGGAAAGAAATCATCAATAGGCAGACAGGCTATTAAATTGTTCAATTACACCTAAATGATGAATAAAAGTTATTTCGTTGAAGCACCAAAAGAATTATTCCTGTATTCGAATGCCCCAGGCATATACCAGGAATCATAATGTCTGTTGTTGGGGCACGTTAGAACATCGATATTCAGATGAAAGCAATGTGACAAATAACACTCATCATTGAAGCAACATTGCACCTCGACAGGCTGACAATATTCTATGTGGAATAGCGGTTGTGAAACTGTACCAGTACAACAGTGATGGGCTTTCTGGACAAACCGTTCCAGCAAGAGTTTTTGGGAGAGCAGAAATCGATTGAAAATCGTCACATTGGAATTCATCATGTCCATCTTAAAGCTAGGGATGTGATGGGAAAAAGTCCTCTGCGCCTGAAGGATGTTTGTGAACAGGATGACATGCCACAATTTGATAGACCCTACCAATTAGGCAAGAAAGCTATTCTTGGGGCAATCTGCTTGTCATCGAAACCTGTCTAAACAAGACTGATAGAGTTGGGTCTGTTGCAGTAGGAAGAACAGTAAACAAAAGCTGACCAACAACGCTGTCACCAGCTCCGGTCTGTGTACAAGGGACGTGAATAGAGAATTACTACAAATACAGTCAATCCAAATGTGTCGAGCATCTCCAAGAGATGACACCAATTTGCTTTGGGAGAAATCTGTTAGGGTTAAATGTGATTACCTATATCCAATATGATTCTCAAGAATGGAATTTGCTAAAATGCTATCTATTCTGGAGGCTACTGTGTCAGTTAATAAAGCATGTGACATGATTTGTTTGGAGGTGAGGTTGGGAAACCATTTGTAAAACAGCACCACTGGAAGATAATGACATAACACACCGCCGGATAGAACAGAAAGGCCCAATATTATATTTTGCCCAATAGAACAGAAAAGGAAATGGAATGCAAGTTGGTTCAAATAGGAGGTGAAGAAAAGATATTAAAGTTATCCCAGTCAGACAGCTATTTGCAATGGATCAAAGTTAGCCCAAATAGGAAAGGATATTAAATTGATTAATGTTGACCTAAATAGGACAGGATTGGAAATGGGATAAAAGTTGGCCCAAATACGACAGGAAAGAAACGGATGAAAGTCGAGCTTAAAAAATGGGAAATAAATAGGTCAACTTTTGTAAGTAGCCCAATAGCATGATTAGGATGTTGAAGCTCACATTTCCACACATCGAAGTATCAGACAGAAGACAGACATGGCTCTAGAACATATTTGTAACATGAATAAACTATAATTGTTTTTAAATGGATTAACTCAAAAGATATGAAAATTGAGGCATGGCTTATTTGTATCAAAGTAGTAACCGTGTTCACTAGGTCAAGAGAAACCTGGATAATGTATTAGTAATCCAATAAAGCATTGGCAATCCTATAATATTAGAAATATTTCTCTGAAATCCATGTCCTTCAAAATGTAGAGAATGAAGTGCATTAAGTAGGAAACCTCATCATTCTTCTTCAAAGAAAGTCTTCTCATGGCTGTAAGTCCATAAACCAATTATTACCAAGATGACTGTACAAATGAAGTTATCACAAAAAGATTATTTCAACTTTAAAAACAAATTTGCGTGGGTGTGTTTCTTTATCTGTGACTGAGTCATGGCATTTTTCTTGAGTCGTCTTCAGCAGCAGCATCTCCGACATCTCCTACACGTGGTCACTCCATCATCGGAGACGTCTTACACTACGCTCGTCAAAATACGATAACACTTGCTGCAAAAATGTCTAAGTACCAAAATTGATTTCTGTTTAACACCCAGTTCTTTTTTTCTCTCAGCCAATCAATACAGCATGCCAAGGAAGAGTAAATGCAATCTTCAGGCATTAACTTGAGCAATATCTAATTATCCAGATAGCTGTGCTCCTATTTAACAGCATTGTCTCCTCACGAGCACGTGGTCGGCTTGCAGTTGTAGCTGCATAACCAATCCATAGTAAAACGGCATTATTATACCTTATGTATATAGCCCTCTTTTACATACTTACGATGGAAAGGCTGCTACATAAATACAGTATAATAACAGCAATAATAATAATAACACAGTATAATAACAGCAATAATAATAATAAGTGTTTGTTGCCTTCCATATACATTGATAAACATTTGATGCCGACATCCCTATCCATTAACAAGTAGAAAATCTTCAGGAAAAGTTAATATTAAGTTAATATACATAGCTGGTGAATATGGTACAACTGACACATTAATGTCATCAATATTATGACAATCTGTTTATAGTGGGAAGCAAACCTGCAATAACTACCGGTCAGTGATATGTTTGAATCCACAGAACCAGGTTATTAAAAATCTCAGAAAGTTATTCTCAAATAAAATATGATAGTAATTGCCAATAATTAGTGAAGACAAGGAGAAGGGGAAAGATCATGTTGCCAGTGAAGTAGATACAGACATGGATACAACAAGCCCACTATGATGGTGAAGGATGAGCAGTTCAACTAGAAATCAATGGAAAGTGAAGTAGATTGAACTATACCAGGTGATAAACATTGACGATACTCGTAAACATGGAGAAATATTGTCATCATTACTACTATAGGTATAAACTACTGCATGGACTTCCATTGAGGATCTCGTCACTATCAAAGGATTAATGATGAGTGACGTCAAATAACATTAGTATAATGTAAGGATATTTGAATCCAAATGGGTGAAATTAATGTTTGGAGATCTGTATATTAAGTGTTATGGTGAACATTTCCTCAAATTTTATTGCCGTCTGCTTTCTGTAAACAGGAAGTACATCTGGCAAACAATGGCTGCCACAATTGTAGGTGTCCATGTGCTCTAAGTGTTGTCTAGATCCAATGTTCCAGCCTCCTTTGAAAAACTTAGCAAATGACCCAGTCAGAATCCGACTGAATTGACAGAAAATAATTTGCGATTACAATTCCGTCTTTGAAGAGTTGGCTGGCCGCCACAATTACCTCGGCTTCATACTAAATAGATACTTACTATACTTAACCAATCCCCCATTTTCCGCGCGTCTGATTAAAACAAGTGTCTGGGATTGTATTGCCATGGAAACTTGTGTTCACAGAGGAAGTCGGCTATTAGTGACATCAAGCTTTGTGGCGCAATGCATCTCTGACTTACGTCACCCACACTCTGGACACCAGATAAGTGGATTTAGTGGATGAGTGGATCATTAGCCAGATAAATCCACATCCACATCCACACTCCATCATGACCACCATCCGTAGTATTTACAATAAGTCATTGAACATGGCCATGACACCACAACGAACTGCAAACAGTCCCCATCTGTTGTACACCAAAATGAATATTTCACGTACAGACCAAATCTTTAGACTTCGGTCTATGAGAAATGAGGACTCAATTGTGACAAAACCCAGCCAAGTTCATTCATTGTGCAAATTTTAGGAGAACAAATAGTCACAACCGAACAGGTTTGTATGATGAGGATCCTCTATTATGTATCATCAGTGCATACAATGTGGTCTAGGTAAAATGGGTGAATACTGGGCATACAATCTGGTCTAGGTAAAATGGGTGGATACTGGGCATACAATCTGACCTAGGTAAAATGAGTGGATACTGGGCATACAATCTGGTCTAGGTAAAATGGGTGGATACTGGGCATACAATCTGACCTAGGTAAAATGTATTGCCTGAAAATGTTTGGCGGGATACCTTTTTCTTTCTAGTGAGATGTTTATGACATGTTTTTCGAATAAGTAATGTGTAATAAATATGTTGAGAAATTGTTCCTTAATGTGTGTATATGTAAGTTACTGACAAATAGAAGCATAATTTGAAACTGTTTTACAATTTACAATTAACTAGGAAACAAAATGAAGGACAACACAAAACCTGAAAAATGTGAATATCAAGAATTGTAAATATTTGTCTTCCACGGTTGTGTTGCGACATCCATGTTCTGTGTGTAAAGTAGACAGCAGAAAGAGACAAAGGCTTTCAGATGTGTATTTGTTGAAAGTTGCGATAGATCAAATAAAAATAGAAATACTGCGGATGTATTCATGCGGTTGTGTACAGATTGTTCTGGTGCTGGAAGCTGTGTGGATGTGTGGACACAACACAGATATGAAACACGTCTTTGAAGAGCTCTCGTACTTGAGATGTTGACACCAAGTACACAATCAGCCACAGCTGTAGGTATTCACGACGTTTTGTTTAGAATTATTGGTATTCACGATGTCTGGTTAGAGATATCACTTTGATCAACTATTATCATGATGGATAAGATTATTATGTCGATCTATTAAATATGATAATTAGAAACCACAGAATTGTCTTAACCTCCTACCAGCTAAAAACAACTGAAGATGCCGAAGAGAACAGCGAGAGTAGTTAACCTGTTGTGGATACGGTCAGCCCAAGGTGCCACACCTTGAATCTCTGCTCACACCGACCGACCACCGCAGCTGACAACCAGAACTGAAGGTCACCCGACTATTGACTATCCTGCCAGGAACGATGGAGCCTGTATGTGTTTTTCTACCTGTACACAACTCACCATTGGGTTTGAGCTATCCCCCAAGAAGTAACTCCAGACTTTTGGGTCGCACATGACTGGATGCGGTATCCAGCTACTGAGTCCAGACGTCCGGCGGTGGTCACGCAATGTCTCTGTAGTAGTAGCAGCAGTAGTAGCAATAGTAGCAGCACGACGCCCCACCCCACTCAATACATGCCGACACACACGGTGGTGGCCACACCCTCAGATGATGCAGAGACTCCGATTGAGGATCAGTCATCGACAAGAAGACATTTATGTCAATATACCGCATGTCACGTCAGCAGAAAGGCCAGTTATGGAGGATGAGTCCTTTTGTTGTGTCTCCCACACCGGGCTAAGTAGGACTGCCATGCATGCTTCAGCACTCGTCACCAGGCAATTTATAAGGGAGAATAATACGGGATGAAAAGGATAATTATGTACCAGAACGTTCAGATTTGAAAGAGGTTCAATTCAGACCTACTTGGCTTATTAGAAAGCAAAATAGAAGATTGTTGAACAAGTAGATGTGTGTCCTTGTCAGACTGGATTCAGACTCGTCTGACAGGATGGCCTTATCCGACAAGATGACCTTGTCCGACAAGCTAGTGGTCCACTTGTCCAACAGGCTGTTGACTAATGTGTTACTGTGAGACATTATTAAATCCTTCAATACTTTCAAGGTAACATTTTCATCCCTAACTAACATTGGAAAAGAAAGAAATATTAATGTCTCAGACTGTAAATATTTTGCATCAAAATTGACCATGATACATCGGTCATTGAGATTTCAAACCCAAATATATTTCACAACCATAAAAAGATTGAACAGGGAGAAATTACAATGGAATTGTCAATAATTCGTTCCTCTAGAAGTTAGACTACAAACACTCTTCCACACTTCACTCGCCATTGTGTGCTTCCAAGTACGAAATGGATTGACATTCATGTAAATCTTTGAGATAACAGTTCTAAATGAGTGCTTTTGATGCCCTGTTCCATTTAGATTCCTCATAGACAGTTTCACTTTCCTTCAAACATCTCAACCCATTTCTATACCACATTCAATCCTATCTTCAAAGATGTACAAATATACGATCATATTCAAAGATTTTATATTTTAAAAGATCTTAGAAATGAAAACATTTGTCTGTAAACCAGATTACTTCCATTCTGGGAATATTTCAAAGCATGAAAGAAAGTCATTATGTCGAAATTGCACCAGTATGTCTACATTTCATTGGCAATATCTCTCTCAGAATCATATTTCATATATTACAGACTGTACATATTTAACCGCTTATGAATATGGATCCTCCCGACTCCTCACTAAAAAAAATGGCATCTGTGATTCCACGATGCCTGTACATTCCAGTCATTTCTCTGGTGGAGACAACTCTTGTGATAACCTACAAACAAGTGCAAAGCCACATGGCACCTCAGTGTGGTGACTGTATATTTACATAACATAACTCCCCATTAACTTCCACGACAGTTCCCTCCCTTTCTTTCCATGAATGTGACATAAATAGTCTGTAATCCAGTGTCTGAGCTTTGTCGACTGCCCGATAAAGCCTAAATCCACGTGGTGACTGTCTATGTCAAAAGCTGCGCTCACATCTCCATAACTCACGTAAGCCTCTATGGAAATCACACACTGATTAACCCTCGCGTCTCTCAGACACACGCGTGACCCGGGCTCTATGACTTCTGACCTGACAAGTGAAACTCCATGTTAGGGGAATTAGCGTGGCATTAACCCCCCACTACTCGGGATACAGGATACACTGTGATTGTTGACACTAACAGACAGACGTTAACCCTTGATCCCTCCGCTGTAAGAAGCCAGGAGACAGTGTTAACCGGGTTGATGGAGAGAGAGAGAGAGAGAGAGAGAGAGAGGTTAAGTTATACATTTCTCTCTCAGCAGTTTCTGCTAGATTTCTGCATGGTACATAGGCCCTTTAGGCTAGACAAACAGATAGACCACGATAACAGACAGACCAATCCACCCACAGGTTGTGTGGAAAATATGCAAAGAAAACCCTTTAAATGTTTCAGTGTCAATGGAATATCCTTAAGTGTAAATTTGAGGTTGTGTAGTATTTGCAAACTGAATACATTCAGTCTCAGTTTCGTGGTTTCATTAGGCATATCTTTCATATGTCCCTAGATAAAAATGGCAATCTTACCTCTAGCCCGCATACCCACAGCATACCCACAGCATACCCACAGCATAATTTAGAAATTGTATATTGGATAACTGCATATTTCTCCACTGATATTGTATGTGACTTACCTGAAAAAGAAATGGAAAGACTATTAAGATTAACATTTTACATTCATTTACTAAAAGGAGAAAACCTTTGTTCATTCAGACATGAGAATATTATTAAATAAAAGCAACAACATAATAATACATTTTACAACTACTGCCTCTTGTATATAGTCAATGTTGTAATGTAATGAGTGAGTGAATATGGAGTTTAACGTCGCTGCGGGAATCTTTCACACATTTGCGACGATTGTAATGTAAGACGAGATATTTATTCTACTCGGGTAGGATGAGTGAATGAATATGGAGTTTAACGTCGCTGCGGGAATCTTTCACCCATTTGCGACGATCGGGTAGGATGAATAGCTAGCATGTTTTTGCCATAAAGACGCTTGCTTTCAATACAAGTATATTATTATTAATATATGTTCTATTTACAGTCTAGGACAGCATAAAGCCAGGGGGAATTTCTGTAACAAGTTAACACTTGAAGTGTTGAAGGGCAGATCTATGCACTGATAGGTGGTGATACACGGTACAGTACAACTAGATCACAGGTCTTGGCCTGCCAGACAAGACAGCTGGGATTCAGACACTCCACTAAATACATGAGTTAACCTCCAACAATCTACATGCACCTCGTAATCTCTTGTGGGCGACCCCTTATACATATATTATCAAACAATAGACCAACATGGCCAGATACACTCTATAGATTTGATGGTGATGATAGGAAGCTGATACTCTGTGATCACCTTATCACTGATCAGCAGACTATTCTGTGCAGTGTTAGAGCTGTAGAACCATGCCTTCTCATCATCTGCAGTACTCCAGTCAACAATTTATGTTGTGTGGAGTTGTTGTGTGGAGTTGTTGTGTGGAGTTGTTGTGTGGAGTTGTTGTGTGGAGTTGTTGTGTGGAGTTGTTGTGTGGAG
>JAUTBR010007907.1:0-12899 GCA_032361205.1 Pseudorimula midatlantica
TATTAACATATTACTCTTCAATGTCCATGATTCGATATTGCTTCATCAGGTAGATTCACGTACTATGTAAGCCATGTAATGCTAATCTGCAATGTTCACGGTTGGATATCGCTTATTCGGTTCAAGTAATGCCAATCGTAGCATCAATACTGGGCCATAGTGTCGTATTAGAAGCGAGCTGTGGACACCGAGTTACGGTTCCTAAGTCTCAGCTTCTGGAGAGCTGCCTCTGCGGAGTCTGCCTTCTCTACAACACTCTGGAGCTCCTGGTGAATCTTGCGATACTTGCTCAGGTTTATCGATGCAATCTCCTCCTGAAATTGAAACATCAGCAGATTAATAATAATAGCATCCGTTACTTTAGAGTTTGAACTATTCTGATATTTTTAAAGAACTGCTGTAAGCTGAATATCTTACATTCATGCCTGTCCGTTATATAAAAATTAATGTGTTCATTGTAGTTCGTTAAAAATAGAAGCCTTTAGTTTTTCCTAGTTCAACTTCAAACGCGATACTTTTTGCGTATTATTTTACATTTTGTCGATCATTTGATATGTAATGGTTCAGTGTAAGACGTTAGACCGTGCACGTCACCAATAGCACTAAGTGTGAACTATACTTACAGCTTCCGATACTTGCATCTTGTATGTCTTTAGTTTGGCGCTGAATGCGTCCACGGTATCTTGGAGCCTCTGCTGATTCAACTTGTCCTGTTCCGCCTGAAAGGACAACTCCTTCAATCGTCTCTCGGCGACTCGAGCACTCTTCTGAGTCTCAATGTGTCGACGCTGTTCGTCATCCAACTCGCTTTCCAAGTCACGGATCTGGAAATAGAAATGAGTCCAGAGCGGTTGAAGTTTATTTGATTAGTGATGATAAATTATCATCATGCATGATGTTCCTCTCTGTTATCAATAGGTAAAAATATCCAAAACAGGGAAACTAGTTTCCATAGTTAACTGATAATGTATATCACTGCAATATGCATCAAACACAATTATTGCTTATACTAGTGTATTCTAGCATGTATGTCGGTGTTCATGAAAGTATGTATCTGACAATTCATAGAGGTAGAGTTACATGCAGTTCACATACCGTCTTTTCCAGCTTCATCACGAATTTCTTGCTTCCTTTCATTCCAACCATCTCCGTTTCCTCCACTCGTATGTGTAGTTCTCTGATGGAGATCTCCAGCGTCTTCTTGGCCTGTTCAAACTGGCGTGTGAGGTCTTGCTGGGTGCGGAGTTCTTCTGTCAGACGGATGACATCGGACACGGTGCGCTTACTGTTGTCTTCATAGCTTCTCAGTTCACTCATCATTTCCTCCAGGTCAGTCTGCACACATACCAAGAACGGAAATTATGTCAAAGTTTTACTACTTTTAATTACCTGAAAACACAGCCATGAAGCGAGATCATACCGGTACCGTAGTTATCGGTGAGACAGATATATAGAGAGGGCTACTATGCTCTATATTAGTAGATACAATATATTTATGAAAGTGTGCATGGAACCTACAGTGCATAGCATTGCATGTTATACATTTGTATGATTTTAGCAACACTTCTTGTGATGGTAAGTATTTCTTAAATAGAAGTGCACATTTCCTGTTCAGCTAAACATTATGATCATATGCACTTGCCTGCATTGTCATAATGTCCTTTTCCAGTTTCCTCTTCTGACTAGTAACTGTAGTCAGTTGTAGGGTCAACTCATTGACTCGTTCAGTGACATCATGTAGTTCCTTTTCAGCTGTCCTGCGAGCGAGTTCTGATATTTCCAGAGATGCACGTAGATCTTCAGTTTCTCCCTTCAACGCCAAGAACCGGGTTTCCACAGTTTGGTAAGTCTCACTGGAATCCTCCCGGGATCGTTGCGTACTCTCAAATCTGATGTGAATTTCCTGAACAGAGGAAGGCAGCTTTGCATAAATGTCATTATTTGGGATTCGCATCATTGATATGTTCGTAACTGTAAATGTAAGTTAATAGCGACAACTGTTAGATTGGCCCACTCTTACCTTAACCTCTAGTTGGAATTTCTTTGCATTCTTCTCGGCCTCTGATCTCAGATGGTTAGCGTTTTCCAAATCAATTTCAAGTTCGGAAATTGTAGACTCCAGCTTCTTTCTAATCTTAACGGCCTCAACCTTGACCTTGACTTCAGCATCCATGGTGGCCTGTAGAGACTCTAATGCTCTCTGGTGGGTACGCCGTGTGTTCTCAAAGTCCTCATCTTTCTCGGTCAGACGTCTTTCAAAGTCGGAGCGGATTTGAATAATCTCGAGACTGAGTCTAGACACCTTGCTCTCTTCCTGTTCCAAGGATGACTCCAGATCTGCTAAAGTTGAGTGTAGCTCTTCCTTCTCCATCTCAACTCGCCTGAGAGTCTTCTCAACGTCGTGACCACCGCGACCGCCGACTTCATTGAGTTGGTACGTTAGAGATTGAACCTCCTCTGCCAAGCTCTTCTTCTCCCTGTTGAGGAGATCCACTTGCCCTTGGTAATCCTCAATCTGACTCTTCAACTTGAAGATTTCCGTCGAGTAGCTTCGGCTCTCCCTCTGAGAGACTTCCAGCTCAGCCTGGATGCTTGTTACCTTGGTCTGCCACTCATGGACCGTTTTCTCAAATATTCGTTGTTTCTTTTCGATTGTAGTTGTCGATGAACTTGACCTCTCGATGGTGATCTGTAGGTTCTCCAACTCTGCTTGAATCCTATTTTTAGCCTTCTCCAAAGCACTGCATTTCCCATATGCCGCTTCCATATTCTGTTCAGCCTCAGTCAACTTTGTCTGTAGCCGACGCCTGGAATGACAAACATTTCGATAATGATATAATTATATACTTTCGATGGTATGTAAATTAGAATTACCAGGACAATCTGAATGTTATATTAGCTAGTCCATAAGCCTTAAAATGCAATGGAATGTTCGTAAAATACAACCTAACACTTCATTATTATTTTATGTTTTTATTTAATTGTTATTAAGGTATTCTTTACAGGTAGATCTACATACATCTCGGCAGTGATATATCATTCACAGTCTGTACACTAGCACTGCATTCTTGCACGTCATTACCTTGCCTCCTCAACCTCCTCCAGCCTAGACACGCCGTCTATCTCATACTTCGTCCTCCACTGCTGCACCTCGTTGAGGGCCTTGGCCAGTTGTCTCTGGTAGGAGTCACTCTTCTCCTGCTCCTCGTCGTACTGGTCTCGAAGGTGTTCCATGTCAGAGTTCACATTACGTACCTCAGACTGAAGCTTCATCCGCATCTGTGATCAAAACGTGGACATATTTTAGGCGCAGTATACCGTATGCCTTTTTGTCGTCATGCAGATTTAGTTTTATTTCAATGTTAGCTGTATAAATGTAGTTCGTGTATTTGTCGAGGAGCTGTTTAAAGTAAGGTTTACAGCTTGATTACCTATCCTCATTCATTTATTTTGAATATAAATATGTTTAACCCATTATGCAGATATCGGCCTAAAGACGAATTTACTTCATTAAAAGACGACATGACTGCATAATTCTTTTGACAGTATATAGATCGATCATAAATACAGGAACATTGAAAGGGGGTCCAAATAACCACCAATATAATTGTCTAATCGTGTGGAATCCCTACCCTGGATTCCTCTTCCAGAGTTCTGAGGGCCTCCTCCAAGTTGCTAGACAGGGTCGACTTCTCCTTGCTTAGTTGTACTGCACGGTGCTCGAGCTCCTCCACCTGGTGAGTGAGGTCCGCACACTCAGTCTGGACCCGACTCTTCTGAGACATCAGTTCATTGTTCTGATGGCTTGCTTCTTCCAGCCTGGCGTTCAGCTCAGAATACTGATTCTCCATCTGTTTGATCGTCTTTTCAGAGCTTCCCTATGCATACATCATGTTGTGTATAATCCGGACATACTTTAAACAATAGTCTATTTTTAGTTTATTCCGGATTGTATATTACCTGTGCTATCTAACATTGATCCACGGTCTTGCATTGCTTGTTAACAGTGAACAAATGATGAGCTCTAATAAATAGAAACGTTATTTATTGCGATAATTTAACTTTGTATCAAAATAGCGATACCAATAAACTATCATAATGCGTTGCTATTTTAAAATATATTAATTAGATGTGTCACTAGGTAATCTAATCTATTCCTAATTTTCGAGATGTCAAAACCTACTCTGAGTTTCTTGGCATGCTCGAGTTGCTCCATATAGTCTTCCAGATCAGCACTCAGTGCCACCTTGTCCTTTTCAAGTCTGCAATGAGAATATTTAGATTAAAGTATTTTGTATAGACTTTACTGTGGTACTGTGGAATAGTTGTGTACACGGCTTGAAACGGAGTTACAAATCTAGGTGTGTGTGTGTGTGTATGTGCGTGTGTATGTATGTGTGTGTGTGTGTGTGTGTGTGTGTGTGTGTGTGTTTGCGCCGTACTTACTTGCTCTTGACTTTGGTGAGCATATCAAGCTGCTCCGTGAGCTGGGTGATGACTTCTTGATGCTTTCTCTTGATCGTGGTTATCTGTGACTCATGAAGCACGACTGCTTCCTCGAAATCACGTCGTATCTTCAATAGCTCATGCTCTCGTTTCTTGTTCAGCTCAATCTGATAACAGATACAATGTGCTAATCTTACATACATTTGGGGTTTGGATAGATAGGATTTATCATGAACCTTTAGATAAGGGTCTATGTTAATCAACACGATGGGTCAAATAATCATTTATCACGACATTGGTCTTCTCACCTGTGCTGCCGTGGCACCTCCAGCCTCTTCAAGGCGTTCAGCTAGCTCCTCAAATTGAGAAACAATATCTGCTCTGTTCTTCTCCACCTTGCTCCTGGCCTGTCTCTCCAGTTCCAGTTCCTCCTCGAGTTCTTCAATGCGAGCCTGAATGACAAATACTTCAAATAAGTATGCTAGCAACGTGTGCGTCCTTACCAATCAACACTATTCTGGATCACAGCATACCCAATAGCATCATTTCGAGAAATGATCAACTGAAAACTAGGAATAGATATTCAATACCTGGAGATCTTTGATCATCCTCTGGAGCTGGGCGATAAGATTGTGCTCATCTTCAACTTGGTTATTGAGTGTAAGGATATCCTTGTCCTTCCTGTACAGTAGATGCATGGATTATTTATATGGTTAGCCAAATTAATAGTGTATGCCATACCTTAATGTTGTGGTTTTATCATTTATTTTATTCCTAAGAAATTTAATGAGGATTGATAATCAAGATGTAAAGCGTATGTTCCTTGACAACTGCTACACACACAATAATTATATGCATGCGTTAAATACTAACCTCTTAATACAGTCCTCTAGGTCCCGTCTGATGCGTTCTAGTTCCTCGACAGCATCTTGACTCATCTTCAGATCTTGTTCCACCTTCCGCTTCGCCTTCTCCACCTCGACACGTCCTTTCTTCTCGCGCTCCAGGGCATCTTCCATGACATCTAGACTCTGTGAAAGTTTAACCTTCAGCTTTGTCAGGTGGTTAACTTTGTCTTCCTCGGCCTGGAGAGCTGCAGATAATTTCTGGTTTTGTACTTCGATTTCCTTTTTGTTCTTTGTCAGCTTGGCTAAAGCTTCGTCCTTCTGTGCCATCTCGTCCTCGAGAGTTTTTATGCTGCTTTCTTTCGTTTTGACTTCAGATTCCGCCTATAATCATAGGTAGCTTTCTAGTGTTAGTTAATGTATCATGTGCATCATCATCAGCATAATCATCATTATTATTATTGTTACTACTACTACTACTCCTACTACTACATATATGAGTAATGTAATGATACTACTACTACTGCATCTACTACTCCTACATATATAGATTCATTTAATTATTATGGTTTTCTTGAAATTATATATTGAAATCTGACGAACATTAAGGACGTACCTTTTTGAGGCACATCTCAAGTTCTTCAACGTCTTTCTGTAGTTCAGTATTTTCCATTTCAAGCTCTTTTGATTTGCCAGAAGCATTGGCGTTGGACCCTTCCTCGTCTGTCAGACGTTCTTCAAGTTCTTTCAACTGAGTGTCAAACTCCATCTTCTGCTGTATCAGCAGTTCAACCTTCTCCTCGTACTCATCAATAGTGTCTTGCTTCGTTTGGACCTGCAGAAAGAGGTCGTCCTTTGCCAGTTTCAAAGTGACGTTCTGTTCCTCCAGTTCCTTTGACCGAGTAGATAGTTTTTCTAGCTCAATTTTCGCTTTTTCCAAAGCTTCTTCCTTTATTTTCATATCATCCTCGGAGGCAGCAATACTGATGAGAGGCTTGATTTTTGTGTAAAATCTCCACCAGCACCAGTTCCTCATGGCCAGCCACTTCCGGATGTTCTTCTGGATCAGCTCAAGTGCAATTCTGGAAAATATGAGGATAAATACTGTGAAAATCGTGTGATATACTGATCCTAGAAAGTATTTGCAATATGTTGTAAACTAAGCAGTATCATTTAGTCGCATTAAAGACTGTCACCTCTTGTTGTGCAGCATCTTCAGGTTTGTACGGCAAAGGTAACCACGGATGTGAGCCTGGAACAAGGCAACAACTGTGGACAGACGGTCATCTCTCAGTTCCTCAAGGTGTCCCAAAACACCGGATCTGAAGAAAATCTTGGTGTTCCCAAGACGGTAGTCATCCTGGTCCAGTTTTAGACTTTCAAGAATCTTTCCGGAAACAATTTTTCCTTCAACGAATCCACCAGGAATAGCGTCGGGGGCCAAGATGGAGTATCTGTAATTTAAATATAATAGTTTACGTAGCGTCGTAACATTAACACATAATTCAGTCCGTATTGAGTAGTGGGTTTGCTATCCGTTCTCGTACATATTTGAATACGTGAGTATTGAGGGCGTTACCTCTGTTTGAACTCTGAGAATACGACTCTGCTAGGGAAGCCCTTCCTGCAGATACGGATTCCTTCCAGTACACCGTTACACTGCAGCTGGTGGAGCACCAGACCGGCGTCAATCAGACCTAGGAACGACACAATGCTTTAATCATGAGAATGATAACTTAAAGGATTTGGTGTGACCATTTTGGTGCATGGAAGCACTTGTGCTATATAATAATAATAATTATTATTATTATTATTGTACAGTAATCGACTAAGCGTTTCGCTTGGTTGTCTATCGATAATACAAACTGCAAAGCGTTGACGTTGATGATTACCAATAGCATTGATCATTGGTTTGTGGGTTAAGAATAGCGTATGTTGTTACCTGGACTCTTAGTCTCGTTGGGGATGATACAACGTACAAAGTGGGGATGTGTCGTATTCAGGTTCTTCATCAGTTTGTTCAATGACTCCTGAAATTAACAGATTATATTCTAGGTATATCATTAGTAAATATCAACGGTGCAAAAATGAATAGAATATATTAGCATACTTGTGATAAATTCATTACAATGTACAACAATTATGCATACCCTGTGAGTTGCTGATATTGTCTGGAAGGCGGAACTCTTCTTCTTCTTCTTTCCCCCGGCGGCAGCGTCAGCATCTGTGTGTATGTTCATATTAGAAAACAGGATAGTATGTTCATAAACTGATGATAATTAAAATATTTAAAGAGTTATTAAAGGTTATTTCTGATTTCTGGTTTAGGAAATGGAAATTTCAGCTGGTAGATACAAGTTGCATTGACCTTCATGGAATACATTCCTAACCTGCTGCTGGAGAAAACAGACGTGCCACCAGAGGTTCCTTGGACTCCTTCATCAAGTCCACGATGGTCTGGTTGATGGGATCCTTGTTCTTCTCCAGCCAGCCACCGATGTTGTAGGGAACAGTTCCAGCGTAGTGCTTCAGGGCGAAGTCTCCGTTTTCTCCTCCCTTCATGGATTTGGCGGGTTTGAGAAAGTTTGGAGATTTGCCCATGTGGTTGGTGGTGAGTTTGTCCTTGAAGGTCTTGTCAGAAGCCTTGGGGAACATGCATTCTTCTTCCAGTATAGATAGAATACCCAACGGCTGCGAGATATAAGACTTAATACATTAGTATTATACATGTGTGTTTGGGACTTATATTGGTCTATCTTGGATTACTAATGGTTATGGTAATATTACAATACAATACGATATTCACAATTGTTAGTAGACAATGATTATGCATGAAATACTTCACCTTCTCAATCAACTCAATGCAGGCTTCCAAGTCCATTCCAAAGTCAATGAATGTCCACTCTATGCCTTCCTTCTTGTATTCTTCCTGTTCCAGTACGAACATGTGGTGGTTGAAGAACTGCTGTAGACGCTCGTTGGTGTAGTTGATACACAGCTGCTCGAAACTGTTGAACTGTTGCAATACATATTAACAAAGCTATGATATAAATGTACGTCTACATCTTCAAGTTACATAGGTAAGAAATTAAAAGGTTTACATTATGATTATAGCTGTAATATACGTACGTTAAATATCTCAAAGCCAGCAATATCCAACACGCCAATGAAGAATTGTCTTGGCTTCTTGGTGTCTAAGCTATTGTTGACGGTCTTGACTAACCAGCTGAAGACACGGTCATAGAGAGATTTTGCTAGCGCGGCAACTGAATACACCACTTGATCTTTGGTACGCCCTTGTGTTACATAGTCGTTGCCAACTTTGATCTTGGGTTTACACAAGGCCTTGATGAAGTCGCCGTTGTTGACACCCAGAAGGAAAGCCACTTTCTCAGCCTCAGCAGTTCCATCAGGCTCGGCCTGCTCGCCCTTCTGCTTGAACTTCATCTCACCCATGTGGAGGATCGAACCTGTACACTTGTAGCAGCTGGTCTTCTCGTCTCCGGTGAATCCAAGAACATCGAACGCAGCCTGAAAGCATAAAACAATCCCTTTTGATTAGACGCACCAATATATTATCAAAAGTGAAGCAAATGAATAATACATAAGACATCTGAATATATAGATAGACCAATATATAGTTTCTACATTAACAGTATCCAATAATAATGTGTCCCATTAAATGTTTAATTGTGTAACATATGCAGTAGTATACTAGTAAATGTTTGGATAGTACCGTGATACATAATGAACCAGCTGTTTTGTGAGAGAATATCGTTACTTGCATCAGTCATCTTCATCTCCTCCACATCATCAATGCCGTTGACAGTGAGAACTCCCTGGTTGATGAAGGTATAGAGGCCTGGATCCTTTTGTGCCAACGTTGATTCTGTGTAAATAATATAGCTATGTCACTTCATTCTAAGTGTCAAATTATTATACATGGTTAGGGTTAGGATTTAGGTTAGGATTGGGGCTGGGCTGTCTTAGTCAATAGTTTGCACTTGCTCCTTACCCAGCACTGATGGTATGGCATTGGTCAACAACTGGTAGAAGATGTGGTAGTTCCTCTCCACGGACTGCTGGTACGTCACGCGGGACTTCTCCAGCAGATCTATACAGACATGATTAGAAAATGAACCAGGACTGAATTTGATGTGTACGTGTGTACGCAATAACACAAATAGCAGCGGGATTAGAAGTTCATACCGATGCTACGAAGTTGATCAAATTATGTGATATAGTTGTGTGACACTGCTAACTGGTAGTGTGAATAATACTACGGTGTATATTGGCTTGAACATTGGATGTATACTTTCTTTTCGATCACTTTTATTATTATGTTTTACTCACATGTCTCAATATCAGCTCCAGCTATTTTTCCTGATGAGGCAAAATGGATCCTAACAAATTTCCCCTGCAAATTAATGTTAACATAATTACTCACATGTAGTCTTTAAAGGCATAATATCACAGATATTTATGGTTGTTTTGAACTAGTTCTTAGATATAACTGCAAAGTACATTCACTTGACATACATACAATCATGTTTGTACTTCCAAAAAGCTTTCTACCACTGTGTGTTTGACAAATCTTCATTGCAACCCAACTGCGACTCTTAGGGTCGAGTTTAAATCAAACACGGCCAACGGCTTCTTTGTACATGATGTAAAATGGACATAACTCTGTTTGCTCGCACATACTCCTATTAGAATAGTGATACATCAAAGACAATATAAATAGCGGAACGTTCCCCTATTTAATATAAAATATTATTTATTAAATATTATTTATTTTATAACTATAGAGTGCTGGGGGATAAGTACATCAGTAAATAACAACTTTTGGGTGGGTAAATCAAGCGTAATTAGTTTTACATCGAAATTCGTTTGTCCGATTATACATGTTTACCAACTGTGATATTATGCCTTTAATATTCGCGTTACAAAGCATTCAATACTGTTCCAGAAAAGGATGTATATATAGAAAATATAGAATAACGACTAGTCAATAATATTCGTGTACTAGTATATACTAACTAACTACTCACGAATCTCGAGGAGTTGTTGTTACGGGACGTCTTGGCGTTACCATAGGCCTCCAAAACAGGGTTAGCCTGCACGATCTGATCTTCTAGGGAACCCTGTAGAAAGAGAAAAACATGAACAGTGTACTGTAATCTATCCATAACCATCACTTGGACACAAATAGAATACTAGTGTCGAAAACGAAACTTTTTACAAGGAGCCACGTGCATATATTTCTTCTGATCGATATTCTTAGTTGATGGTTGATGTCAAGAGTTCTTTCGTTATACCTTCTTTTCTTCCTTGTCTGCTTCGCCTTTGGATGAGGCGGCAGCGACAAAGGCGAAGTAGGCGATGACCTTCTTGGTGTTCTCTGTTTTACCGGCTCCAGACTCACCACTGTCAATGACAATTTGAAATGTTATTTTTAATAAGCAGAAGATAAGTAGTTTGTCAGATGAATTAGGAGCTGTAGACATCTCCAACTTTTGTATTCCATTTAACCACTCACAGTGGTGCATGGTACATGGTGCATACATATAATATGCATACCATTGGACATTTAATGTTAGCTGCTTACACACATATATATATATGTTTCTATTTTAAATTAAATCCATGGAAAATAAATTGAGCATTTCTATTTAAACTTACGTGATAAGCATAGACTGATTTTCACGGTCTGAAATGAAAATGTGTTTGAATCAATATATGTTATTCAAAGTAATCACCAAAGCACGTCTTGTGGTTATTGCAGACAATACCTAATTTACTATTGAAGTACTAAATGTTGCATTGTCTTTGTCTATGAGGATACCTTGGACCATGAACTGGTATGCGTTGTCGGCAATGGAGAACAAGTGAGGAGGCATCTCCGTCTTCCTCTTGCCTCTGTACTTGCCCACAATTTCAGGGCTGTAGATAGGAAGACGCTTGTAGGGGTTGATTGCTATGCAGAACAGGCCGGAGTAAGTCTAAAATATAAGTAATATAATGTAATACATTGCATATTTAATGTGTCTATTTTATTTGCTCAAGCTATAATTAATATCGTATTAATTGAAGGGTCGCGGATTAATCAAATATATATATATATATATATATATCAATACAAACGTTTCAAATATATATCAATAGAAGCGTTTCTGAACATAACGTTAGTGTTGACACTACATAAACTGTCATATAAAGTTGTTCCAACTTACATAGATGAGGCCAGAGGTGTATCTAGATCGGAGGTTGTACAGAACACAGGACTCATTCAAGTACGTCATGTCCGCGATGTCCTCGATCTTGTCATACTTGGGCGGGTTCATCGACTGAATGCTATCCTTCTTAATAGTTTTCGTCTACAAATATAAATGCATAACCTTTTATTACTTTTAATACGGATATGATTGGCATTTACGACCTAATTTTGGTTCTTTGTTGGTTTTTTTCATTAAAAAACACAAATATATACTCTATAAATATCTATATGTTCCTCAAATTAAATATGTATGTGCCTTGAATTCGAACCATAAATAAAATGTATATTTACATTGGATTCGAAACATACCTCATTGGTCTCCAGAATTCTAACAGTGGCCTCCTCTCCTTTGGTGCCTTGCAGTTCTCCGGCAACAAAGCCTTGCTGGTCATCAGGAACCCAACAAGACTTCTTCGCGTCGTAGTTCGGGTTCGATTCCTTGAGAAGCTTTTTCTTGTCGATAGCCAGGTACTTCATATCGGGATCATCTGGGTCGTAGGATGCCATGTTCGTGTTGGATCAAACACAGGACTCCACTATAGAAAAGGTCTTTCGATTCTGAAGACAAATGTTATATTGAAATTAGACCTTTTTTAATGTTATTTAAGTATATCATACGGTAGGGAGTTTCATACTTACAGTTTTTCCCTAAGACTACAATTAAGTATTCTTTTATTTTATCTTACCGTTATAACCTTCTGTTATGATTTTGTCAGAACTGAATGTATATATGTCAAGAAGTGGTTTCAAGCTAATATATGATTGGGCAGTGATTTGGAGGTTAACCAATGGAGAAGAAGGACTAATTCTGCAAGATCTACCGTATATTCAGTACGGTTGGCAACTTATTGCGGGTGTATGCAGTAATTAGCAGCAGTCGGTCTTCTGGAATTAATCATTCCTCAGTGGGTTGTCATTGAAACAGAAGCAGTGTCCATTAGCATAGTTTATTATGCAACCTCCGCCGTGTTTCATGCAATTTGGTCTCATGACCCACTACCGTCATGGTACCATCAGATATAATATCATGAACGTTATTTCTTGCATATTTATATTCAACGTCGAAATGATATGTAACTTGGTTGGTATTAAAGTTCTGTCATAAAGACAGATAATGCTACCCGAAACTGTCCGGTAAAAATAGCATAGTTAATCAAGGATCACAATACTATGATTTCTTCACCAGTAATTATATAGATCTTGAAGGCATTAATTTAATTTTGACGTATTTGATTCGCATATGATGATTACATTCATTGGGCTATTCATTCACTTATTTATCTCGCAAATATTCTACACCATGTATATCACGAAATATTTGTGCATAACTA
>JAUTBR010008018.1:0-12899 GCA_032361205.1 Pseudorimula midatlantica
TACTGATGCAACATCCAGTTTGCTCGTATGAACTTTAAGGATTATGTTGATAATAGAACTACGCACATACCTTGTATTTTTTCCCGCTCGATGATGTTTGCCAAGTTTCTTGGCTCTTTTAACAAGTATGCTGGTGATACTTTCAACATGAATGAAGTAGATTTTTTCCGTGTTATGACTTGTGTGAGCTATAGAACAAATTCCGGCAGTGACGTTAAACTCTGTATTCACTCGCTCACTATAAAACAAATAATATGTATTGAGTGAAATTATTAAAAATATTTTCAGAATTATTAAAAATATTTTCTAAATTATTAAAAATATTTTCTAAATTATTCAAAATATATTCAAAAGTATTCAAAATATTTTCAAAAGTATTCAAAATATTTCACTGATTCTGGAGTAGTTTAGAATTGAAGTGACACTGTATTACTCACGCTACTGACTTAGGATCTGATTGGCAACATAGGCCAGCAAGTCTAGCTAGATTGTCATGGAGACTGGAGGCAGGTGTGTTCCATGAGGAGATGACTGACTTTTGTTTCTGTCTGTCCCCTAGCGGTCACTACAACTGGCTGAACTTGGACAAGCGGGTACTGGACCATGACTTCCCCAAGAGATCAGGAGCACTCATTTTATACTTCTCCATAAGGTATTTTATACTTTTCCATAAAGTACTTTAAACGTCGCCATAAGATTCTGTATACGTATCAATTTATGGTACTTTTTATTTTTTAAATATTATTATTATTTTTTAATTACTTTATTTATTTATATATTTATTTTTAAAAAATAATTTTTTAAACAAACAAACCAAAAACTAAACAAAAATGTATGGTACTTTACTCCATCATTTTCAATCTTAAGTTTTAAAAAATAAAAAAATAAAAAAACACAACATCTATGTAATACTGCTAGACTGACAAGTTATGAAAGTATTTTAGATAACACTTTTTAAAAATGTTATGCTATGTCTGTCAGTCAAGAACAGTTGTAACCAAAATATCATAATGGTTTTCTCATTGATTTTACACAATAGAAGTAACTAAGTAGTAGGTCACCTAACAATGCTACCATTGTTACTTTGGCCACATTTTTGTCATATTTTCTATTCATTTTCAAGCGGTAGGTCATCTAACAATGCTACCATTGTTGATTGTCAAGCATAGTTACAATTATATCATATCTGCTGTTCATTTTCAAAGATACATCAATGTTTATAGAAGTTACCATTGTAATGTGGTCATGGTAGGCATCGTCGCAAATGGGTGAAAGATTCCCGCAGCGACATGTTTCGTAATACTTGTACAAACTCTTGTAATGCAGTCATGATAGGAAGCAATGTCTTGTAATACTTGTAAAAACTTTTGTAATGCAGTTATCAACACCAGCTGGTGCTTGCAGATGTTTCTCGATTTACACAATGTTTATGTACATGTGACTCAATTTAGTTTTTTCTTTTGGTTTCAGATTTTATATAGAAACTATTGGTTTATTGAGGGATTCCTCAACAGTAGAATTATTTTACCTCAATGCTAGACAAGCAGTTTTTAAGGTGAGTTGACGACACGCCATTTCTTCAACAGAAACCGTAATGTTTATGATATGAATAGACCCTTGCACATTATGGATGGGCGTTAATTGTTACTAGACTTAGGCCATGCAGATGTGTTGATTAAGACATTATTTTGAAATGGCACAAATTTATATTTTGAAAAAATATTGTATTGAATACCTTTGTTATTTATTTTGTTCAACAATGATAAACATATAAAGTTATGTGGGTTGAGAAGATATTGAGAATGTTATGTTGAAAAGATATTGTATTGAATAAATTTCCATTTATTTTGTTCCATAAACACAAACAGATATATGTGTGTTCAGAATTTATATTGATAATGCTTTTCCTATGAGAAGGGTGCTCAAAGTTATCTGCAGCTACTTCCCATTCCTATGTTGTTGTACGATCTCTGACTGACGGTATTATTTCTGCTGTTCAGGGCCAGATTGAGACGGATCCCGAGACTATCTTCGAGCTGGCCGCTCATGTGTTGCAGGCGATGCAAGGCGACTATGTCAGGTGAGATTTGTGACATTATCACGGCCTTCAGAGACATTCATAAACCACACTCAGTGTCTAAAACTCCAGCAATTCACTGCCAGGCATGAGGACTGGTAAGTCTGAGAAGTTACCAGTCCTCATACGTGTTGGCCAGTGATCGATGATATACATCTTAAAAAACACGACATGCGGCCGTGCAAGGATAAAACGTTACCAGTCCTCGCTGAAAATATCACGTTGCGGGCACGCGGATGGGCTCTATTTCGAACACTGACACAGTGTCAACCTAAGTGCATTGTCATGTAATCTTTCCTATGGAGACAACTGAAGATGCCATATTGATTGTATGGAAAACTGATTATGATTCTTTTTTTATTTTTAAGTAGGTTCATGATCATATTAAATAAAGTGTTTATTTGCCATCATAAACATGATGAATTTAATGTTTATAAATGTAAATAATGTACCAGCATGAACACAAGAAATTCATTTATTAAATCTAATTTAACCTTCTCCTTGCTGGATTAGGCACATACACAGCTCTTTAGAATAAGCAGGGAGAGGGTTAATGTTTGACTAAGTTACTGAAAATATTGTGAAAATGTTTCGTTTTTGGTGTTGTTTTTCAAATTAATAAATTTATATGTTTAGAATAAAAACTGATTGAGTATGGCTTCTAGCCTCTAATTTTGGACCAGATCACTGAAAACAAGAACATGTTGGGTTTTAATGGAAAATGTTATGCTCAGAATACCGACTGATTGGGAATATGGCTTCTAGTCTGTAATGTTTCTGCATACAACACGATCCTCTCTCTCTCTCTCCTGACACTGCTCTTACTTGTGGTGGAGAAATACCTGGTGTGTTTGACTGGGACACGCTCTGTGCCTCACAGTGTCCAGATATATGGCCGTGCACGTTTTTTGTGTGGTCGTGTACGTTTGTATGGCCATGTGCGTTTGTGTGGTTGTGTACATCTATGTGGTCATGTACGTTTGTGTGGTGGTGCACGTTTGTTCATATTTGCCCAGTGGCTTGCAACTGACTTCCGTGAAGAGACACGGGTCTTGGATATGGAAGGTGTGAAGTGAGTGAGCGCTGGTCTCGTGACCCACAGACCGCAGACCATGCACTTTAACTGGTCTCGTTGACCCACAGACCATAGACCATGCACTTTAACTGGCCTTATTGACCAGGCTTGAGTTTCACTAAAGGGTATTGTAGCTGGGTATAACGACATAAACTTCGATGTATCTTTATCCTTGTTTTCCAGTTATGTAGACTTGCTTAACTGTTCTAGCGGGATATTTTGAATAGGCGTATTTGGGTAAGAACAAGGTGTGACACAGACTAAAGGTCTAGTTAACTCGGGACTCAGGTGCTAATGTCTTGCATCCATGTTCTAACTGCAGAATGATATTCCAGTGAGCTAGCACCATCCATCAGTTGAAATCTAGTCTTGTACACGCACAGAACTTACAAGCAGCGATAGTAGTAAAATAATCTTGGAAGCGGCTCCAAGCCACAATTCCAGCAGCCAAACTGGTCTCGCTGGCCGACTTTCCAGCTACACCAGTAGTCAGAGGTAATTCTGTCACTGAGGAGGGAGAACACATCTGCTTGATGTTGCTGAACATTGATGACTGTCAGCTGGACTGTAAGCCTCCTGTCAAAGACATTTCTCTGGTATGACCCGTCGTTTACTACTGTACACAGGGAATTCCATAGCGCGATACAATGTAGACCTGCCGTGTGTGATCTACAACTGCTTATGGCCCTGAGATTGTGAATGTTTCTGTGTAAGATTTGTTAAGTTTTTATTCACAAATCCTGATATAAAATTGTAGTTCAGAAAATCGTACTCAGTTAGGTTTTGTAACTTCAGAACGTACTGCTTGTGCAGTTCAATTATTTTGCACCTGTTATTGATTTAGAGAGTGTTTCTCTGTGGACAAATTTCAAACGTGTAACTAAAAATATGCCATGGCCATGTTAATCAACTGTATTGATTATTTGAAAGATAATTAACAGATTAAGCAATGTGATTGGTAAGAGTATCACACAGCTGTGAAGTGTGTATATAATTTAGCCAATATTTTCTGACAGAAACCTTGGTTCAGTGTACAACTCCTACAAACACTACTTTCAAGCCACGGATTTCTTCAGTGTTATCTAGAATTTATGCAGCTCAAGGTCCCAAAGTGTGTTTTATGATCTGTAATAGAGCTTTACTGAACTACCTGAAACTGGACGGTCAGCTAACATCATCGGTCAGCTATCTGTAAGCCGCTCACAATGTTAAGACCCACACCCATACAGGAGAATGTAACTGTCCCGACATGGCTGTTAGTGCATGTGTCGGGCAGTTCATTTTCTCACCAGGGGTGTGAGGTTGTGCGTAGCTCGGTGAGAGGATGAAGGTCATAGTAGGAGCCGGAGTAATCCTTAGCCACTGTGTCACTGCAGTCCACCACTGCAGTCCTTCCTAGACCACAGTCCTGTGGAGGACCTCGAGGCATACCTTGCTGCAGTCCAGTGTGTCCGCATGTCCTGCAGTCCAGTGTGTCCGCATGTCTCCTGTCTGTAGCATAAACCACTGATGCTCCCTCACTGCTAGATAGGAGGTAATACCAGGCGATGTTGTGATTGTGCACCAACTTGTTTATATATTCTGTGCCCATTGTATGAGTGGAACCGCCCAGTGTGTGTGGAACAGTGTTTGCTTGTGTCGGAAGACATCAGTGTAGTAGTGGTATCTTTAGAGTCGTGGTCAGGAGATCTGAGATCGTGGGATCTGATGGACTCTGATAGTGTTCCTTGGAGAGGATAAACCAGACTGTTCCTTAGAGTGGATAAATCGGAGCATTCCTTAGAGTGGATAAACTCGGGATAAGCGTATAAACTTGTGCCGATAGTTGTGGTTACTGTGTTGTCCGTAGAGGTACAGATGTGTTCCTTAGAGTGGATAAATCGGAGCATTCCTTAAGAGTGGATAAACTCGGATGAGCTTATAAACTTGTGCTGATAGTTGTGGTTACTGTGTTGTCCATAGAGGTACAGATGTGGATAATCTACTGTACTTTCTCCTTGGTGACTGTACTATTATTATAATCTGAACAGTGGAGTGAACAGGACGATCTGACACTGACACTGGTAACACAATACAGTTTGATCTGTGCACTGTGCGTTCTCCGGGTATTAAGTATTAATAAGTTGGTATTTAGTGTTTCAATTTCAATTAAATATCAAAAAGGATTTTGCTGATTCACCCTCTCCCTGTGGGATTAGGCACAGACAAAGCTCTTTAGGTCAACCCCAGTTGCCTTCAGTGAGGAGAGGGTTAAAGGATGAATTCAAAAGGTATTCTGTATTAATAAGTTGGTATTTGGTGTGTACGTATCAGTGTGTTTCAAATTAAATAGAATACCAAAATGATATTGATGATTAATAGGTGCATTCTCGAGGTATCTAATATTAATAATTTGGTATTTTGTGTGTGTGTATTTGGTGTGTTTCAAATTTAGAGAATGTCAACGTAGTCTTGCTTGTTGATAAAGGTTTTTGAGTCATCAGTGTTAAAACATTTGCTGATTTATCGATTTTCAGGGACAGAGGACACTTGGCATTTCTATTTTGACATCAGCTGTATTAAAGCGTTGAATAATATATGAGTACATACGTAGACCAGGTAAGCTGAAGCGTAAGTCGGCTAAGCTTCTGACTAAGCTTCTGACTAAGCTTCTGCTAATCCCAGGACTGGTCCGTCAACTCCAATCAGCCAACATGCTGAGAAGAATGTAGCATGTGATAATCAGGCTGACTCTTGTGTTTTTCTTTGCAGTGATGATGGTACGCGAAGTGAATTGAAGAAGCTTCCAGTGATTCCTACCAGCTCCTTAAAGGAGCACCCTTCCATTGCCTTCTGGTGAGTATATTAGATCTCTGCCTTAATTCCCGTGACCCTCTCCATGCTGGAGGCAACCAGAGATGCCCTATAGAGCAGTGTCCGTGTCCAATCCAGCATGGAAAGAGTTAAGTGCATACAGTCATGGTTTGTTGACGTATATCATCGTTGCAGATGGGTGAAAGATTCCCGCAGGAACGTTAAACTCTATAATCACCCTCTCACCGGTCAAACATATTTTAGCTGAAAGTATGGACATTTGATTTGTCTACACACGTATATTGGGCAACAAACTACATTTTCAGCATGTCACACTGGTTTTAATAATATTTTTATTTCATTTCTTTGTGTGCGTATTTCTTTGTAATCAGTTATGGATTAGGCACAGGCACTGCTCTTTATGGAGTTAGTTTGAAGATATTTTGTTTATAATGGAAAGGATTAGATACCAGGTATACCAACTTAACATCAGCTACTTAGGGTATCTCCAGTATTTATGCTGCAAGCTCCCTAACCCTCTCCCTGCTGGATTGGGCACAGACACTGCTCTTTTATGGCATCTGTGGTTGCTTACAGCATGGAGAGAGTTAAGGAGAACCCTTTCAATTACCTGGAGAGTGGCTTGGACTTGCAATTTACACAAACAACAGCCAGCGCACGTGCAGCCAGTTAGCTCGGCGGAGACATGCATGTTTGACACTAACCATGCTCACAGTCGGAATGATGAAACAGGCACTGGAAGTAGGATTCTAGGAGTGTGTTGTGAGGTGGAGGAATCCTTGTGAGGAGGAGGTAACATTGTGAGGTTTTGGAAAGAATGGAGATTTTAAAGATAATGGAGATTTAGTGAGGGAAGTTGCAATTGGGAGATGAATGGAGGTGTCACAAGGAGGTGTCACAGGGTGGAACCTTTGTAAGGTAAATGATTAGAGTTGATTAGGATACGGATGGAGGTGCCACAGGGTGGTTTGGTAAGTGAATGATGATTGCTGATAGCAAGAGGAAGGGAGGTGTCACATATTTTTACTGGGAGATGAATGTGTCACAGTGCTGTTTGGTAAAGTTACGGATCAGAAGTTGTTAGGATATGGAAGGTGTCACATGGTGGCTTGTAAAAGTGAAGGGTGAGAAGTGGTTAGGATATAGGTGTCACAGGGTGGTTTGGTAAAGTGGTGGGTTAGAAGTGGTTAGGATATGGAAGGTGTCACAGTGCTGTTTGGTAAAGTTACGGATGAGAAGTGGTTAGGATATGGAAGGTGTCACTAATTAGGATACTGAGGAAGGTGTCACAGAGTTGTTTGCGAGATGGAGTATGTTCATATGTTTTATGTGCTCCCCATAGACTAATTACTCAAAGACTTAATTTAGACTTTCCGCCTCTCTGGAAAGAAGATTAGGCTAGGATCTACACCAGACTCGGTCTCTCCTTTCAACAGCAGACACACCTGCTGCTATGCCTGCAGTACCCATCTGGGTATCAGTGGAGGTACCATCCACGTGGGCTAACGTAAACACTGATGGCAACCTGGGTGGTGATGTACTTGTATAGCACTGTACAGTACTGTCTACAGACACTCTACAGACACTCTACAGACACTCTACAGACACTCTACAGACGCTCTACAGACACTCTGGGCTGTGATAACCCTGGGTTTTGTTGCCATACGACACTGTCTACAGACACTCAGGGCTGTGTGATAACCCTGGGTTTTGTCACTGTACGACATTGTCTACAGACACTCTGGGCTGTGTGATAACCCTGGGTTTTATCACCATACAACACTGTCTACAGACACTCTACAGACACTCTACAGACACTCTGGGCTGTGTGATAACCCTGGGTTTTGTCACTCATGTGTGCATGTAGTTGTAACCCGTGACATCAGGGTGACATCTGGGCGTGATGGCCAATGTCTAGGTTACATGCCCTTGCACATCCCAAGCTTAATTAAGTAATCCCCCCTATCTCACATCTACCTAGCCATGAAGGTGAAAGATATAACCCCTAGTATCTGGGTTATTTCCATTACCAAAGAGTACAGGCCCAGATTTCTAGGGAAAACAAAACTCAAGTTTAAAACTCAGTTTGTAAATTGACAGCTGAGATTTTTCCTGAGTTGCATTTTCAGTTAACAATTGGATTTGAGTTGGGTTTTCTTTTCTTATTTTTCCCCCCCGAAATGTACAATTTGCTGGGTTTTCTTCTCTTTTTTTTAAAGATAAAAACACAAATTGCTGAATTTTCTCAAAGTTGAGTAAAAACAGCTTGTTTTTAGTAACATGTTAAGTTTGTTTTGAGTAATGGGAACTGGGTTATTTTTCCATTACCAATGAGTACAGAAATGTAGAGTATAATTTAGTTCTATTACATACTTCAGAGACTTGACTTGGTCATCATGGAGTAATACTGAACATCACTTCAGCCAATGACTACTTTCCTACAAAGAATGAGTAGGGACAGAGCAAAGGACGTTTGCAATTAGTCCTGATATGAAAAGAGCATTCATTGCTTCCATCATAAGCAGTCTATTCACACACAGACTTGCAGATTGTTTGGGGAAGGGTTTGTTATAAGACAGACACATGTATGGATACCCGGGTGAGACGGTGCAAGTTCCTAAGTCTACCACAGTAATAATACTTGTTCCTGTATGCAGATTTACAAGGAGTGGAGGTTGCCTATCTAGTTAATATGACATGGAGGTTAGAGAAATAAATAAATTATGGTAGCATCCTTTGTACCTTTAAAAAAAAAAATATTTAAAAACTTTTAATTTTAATTTTTTATTAACCTTTTATTTGTTTTGAGATCTTTTAAAAAGAAGAAATATTGCTGAAATGTCTAGCAGGTGGATAAGTCTGGGCAGAGAGAGAGAGGGAATGTGAGAGTGTTATAGATGAAGTGAGAGGTAATTGGAGCATGCATTTCCTGTCCCGAGGAGGCGCAGGTTGTCTATCGTTGGGGGTGTAACCAGTACACCTCCTGTCATATCTGTGGGTGATAACGTGGATATGTAGCGTGGATATGTAGCGGTACCAGAGGATATGTACAGCAGTTTTGTAGTCTCTTTTATATAGGAAGATCTGGAACCATGGTGAGAGATATACACTGATTTTGTTTACAGATATTTTAAAGGGATCAACCGTGTCATAAAGTACATGGTTTTGTTTACTTTTAGGTGCACTACTCGTATTGTGGCACATATTGGGTATGAACTTTCAAAAATATTCAATTCTTTTCCTCATTGAGATTCAGCAGCGACGTTAAACTCCATATTCACTCACCTCCTTGAGATGAGAGATATACATTGATTTCATTTTGTGGATTTTTATTTCCTTTACTTCACACCTTGGGTTGTGTATTACAAATTGAATATTCTTTTTGAAATATTCAATTCTAAACAAGTATCATGATTACGTATTTAACTTGGTATTATTTTTTGTTAATACTTTTTGTTTGTTTGTCGTCACTCATGATCTTAGTGATAGTGTGTTGTTACACAATAACCATTCTTTTTTTTAAAATACTGTCACGTATGGGTGAAAGATTCATGCTGTGACTTGAAAGAATAATTAATTCACTCACTCACTTTTTGAAATCGTCAATTGAAAACACATTATTTCATTAGGATTAAAACAAAAATCTTTTAAATTTATTTACAAGAATAACACTATCATTGTTTTTAACCTTCTAAAATATCCAGTGATTGGAAAGTGTTGGTGGAATGTACAAGGCTGCATGCTGCACTAATGGTTGTTGAAAGCTGCACTGATGGTTGTTGTAAGGATATGGCCATAGCGAAGCGGATACGGCTATAATAGTAGAACAGATGCGCCACGTACTGTCAAGAGTACACCAGGACAGCTGTCTTCTCTAAGTAGACTGCCGAGTGAGATGAAGGGTAAAACTGTACCTTTGTTCTTCTGACTCCATTTATCCTGCTTCATCTACACCAGCCTGTCTAATTCATCTGATTATTTTATGCTGCATTTAGTGTATTTTTTGTTCTTCCTTATGGTCTCATAGTAGATATGAGAGCTTTCGAGAAACAGTACTCAAGATAGTGGCACGTGTGCGAAAGGTTTATTTGTTGACGTAAAGCAACAAGTCACTTGCTTCTTGTTCATCCTTTAGTTTTGTCAAATTCATCTACTTCTGATGGTATTATCAAATACAGGTATTTGATGAATGTCTGTTTTGTCAAATTCATCTACTTCTGATGGTGTTATCAAATAAAGGTATTTGATGACTGTCTGTTTTGTCAAATTCATCTACTTCTGATGGTATTATCAAATAAAGGTATTTGATGAATGTCTGTTTTGTCAAAATTCATCTTCTTGGTCTTATTTACTGATGATATTATGATTATGATGGTCTATGTTTTGTTATTCATCTACTTCTGGTGATCTTATCTACTGATAGTATTTACTTTGTCTATGTTTTGTTGTGTCTACATCTGTTTGTATTTATTTGTTCAAGTTTAATTGTATCCATGTTGGCTTTTGTCTGTGTAGTGTATATACTTGTGCTTCATACTCCTCAGTGTCTATTTGTGTTATTTCTTGTTGGCATGGACTACTTCTGATAGTGTTTTAATTATATTCGTGTCTTTATGGTATGCTTGGGTTGGCTTGGTCTACTTCTGTTTGCATCTTTTATGTTCTACTTGGGTTGGCTTTGGTCGTGTGGTGGTAGAACATCGGAATTCAGATCCAAAGGCCCCAGGTTCGAATCCTGTCTCGGGAGACCCTGCATCAATGTTCATGAAAGTTAACTTGGTCTGTCAGTGCCAGTCTAGTTTGGGATTGATGTGTTGGTCTAGTTTTGGCTTGATATGTTGTTCTAGTTTTGGATTGATGTGTTGGTCTAGTTTTGGCTTGAATGTGTTGAGGTCTTTTCTAGTTTTTGCGGTTTGCTGTGTTGGTCTAGTTTTGGGATTGATGTCTTGTTCTAGTTTGGGGTTGATGTGTTGATGTGTTAGTCTAGTTTTGGCTTGATGTGAGAACCACTGCCGTATGGCGCCACTGCCACTGCCGTATCTCTGGCTCAGTGCCACCACAAGCAGAAACATGACCCCCCAGCACAGGATTCCTCCAGCACTGATGTAGTGTATACAACAACCTCCACCGTGTTCTACATCTCATAGTGTCACAATCTGCTGCCTATTGTGTCTGGCACATCTTCATCCACTAGTGCTCAAGGGGTTAACACTATTTGCTCATCATCTAAGAGTGCATTGATGACATTTGAACAATTGTTTTCTAACCACCTAGTGGATTGATGACATTTAGACACTATTTTTACTCGCAATCTAAATAGATTGATGCCATTTAACCCTCTCTCTGCTAAAGGCAACTTAAGTTGCCCGATCACATGCAGAAATAGAACACTTTGATTATATTCAGCATGGAGAAGGTTAAACACTATTTTTCACCATCTAATAGAATGATGGCATTTTAAAATTATTTTTCATCATCTAGTGGATATGTGACATTGCAAATCTAAGCTAAACAGAAAACATATTTTCTTCAGTATGATATGGTGGTTCCCATATTTTCTCCAGTATTATGTGGTGGTACCTGTGTATCAGATGTAGTTCAATGACCAGAATGTATTTATAAGGAAAAACTATTGTCTTAACGTAATTAGATGTCATCCTCTGAAATCCTTTGCCATTGTATATGCTTGACATCTGTCGGAGGTAAGCCAATGGTCGTGGGTTTCACAGATTGACTAGACGTATGCAGCACTAACAACAATTTCTTTCAACATGCTAAACCTGCTGCTAACTCATCTCGACAGTAAAACATTTAGCAAAGAGTGCATGCCTTGTGCATGTCGTACAGTGGAGAAGCGTGTTGTTTATAGAAGGGAACGGGACTTGTTCTCTGCGCTGCATGCCAGGAGCAATGATATTTGCTGGTGGTTATAAAGCTGCAATGAGGCATGGAGGAGATACAGATAGCCTGTGGGTCGCTCGAGCTTTGAAGTATCCACTGAATCTCTGATGGAGTGATAGATAGCCCTCCAGGGACTGAGTATCCTCGGACTGCCCAGCACCGAGATGATGAAGATACTCGATATCCCAAACCAGCTTTCTCTCGGGTTTATAATCGAGTCCACATTCATATTGAAGGAAATATTCATATTTCTCTCGACCATCTGTGAATTGGACTTGGGTTTATCTACCGTACCTTCCCAGGATATATTTCTCTGACACCCAAGTCTAATTTCTGGGGTATCAGCTACTCGAGATTGACTACTTCTGGTATGTACATTGGAAAGTTGTTAGAAAAAAAGTGTGTTTTCGTAAGATTGGGAGATAAAAAAATGCGGGCTTTTTTTCCCCGTATCTGTCATCATGTCAGTAGGTGGTTGAGATTACCACCTTCTGCAACTACCTGTTTGGTGGCGGCCAGCGGGTGGCGAGAGATTCAATCATTTTTATCCTCTGTGAAGCAATATTGCTGTGGATATATCAGTGCGCCGACTAATGCTTTGCTCGTTTCAAGGTTAGATCTTAATGTTTTTTTCCTTAACACCCCACTGTTTGCAAAGGTTTCCAGTTTGCAGCAAATTAAGATGTGTGGCAAAATGCTGTAAGCGATGTGTGGTTTTTAACGACATAAAAAAATAGCATCTTGTCTATGTTATGTTTGACAGTTTTATTACATATGACAGTTTGAGAATGCAAGGAATTAATGAAGCTGTAACGTTTGAAGAACGTATAATTTATATGCATGTGGATGTCTATGGATGGGTGTGTGTGTGTTCTGTATGTGTTTGTGAATTACATTTGTGAATGACATGGAAAGCCGCCATGTTTTGTGGATTTCAGAAAAGAGTGTTTTTGATTGGCAAGACCAATTTTGTAGGTGGCAGGAATGACTTATGTTTGTGGTTGCCAGAAAATACTTTTATTTTTATTGTGT
>JAUTBR010008351.1:0-12885 GCA_032361205.1 Pseudorimula midatlantica
GTAGTAGTAGTAGTAGTAGTAGTAGTAGTAGTAATAGTAGTAGTAGTAGTAGTAGTAGTAGTAGTAGTAGTAGTAGTCGTTTATTAGTATTATTAGTATTCTTAGTATTCTTAGTATTATTATAATAATAATAATAATAAATAAATATTTAAAATAATAATAATAAATGTATTTACTAGTATTGCCTGCCAAATTTGATACACTAAACGTATACTCAATGCAAACAATAATCCTTGTTCGTTTCCGCTATTTTGCAACACTCCGAAAATACTTGGTTTTAAAAGGTTCCATTGCTGAAATTAACCAAGAATAATTTGTTCAGAGATTTGGTGATATAGTGACCCAGTGACTTCAATAATATGCTGTTAAAACCTCTATTACAAGGTTAGGAAGGTCCTGCACGAATGAGCTTTTTACACTGAAAGTAGGCCTACTCCTAACCTCCTCACTGCTGCAAAATAGAGCAATTCAGCAGGGAGAAGGTTCAAGCAAGTTGTCATCAATATGTCAATGAACTCACCCGGGACATTGAAAGGTGAGCGGGCATGGAACAGTTTGCTGACATATTTTGCAGCTTCGGCCATCATTCCGTGTGTGACGCCATTGACCACGTGCAGAGCGTCATGCACACTAAAGCACAGATCTACACCGCGCTTCCTGGTGTCGAAGTCAGCCTGGCAATAATAGAAACCAGCATGTTAATATCGCACTAAAGCATAAGTCTAATAATATTGCGTTTCTTAGTTTTATTTGAAAACTTCAGATATCCATAAACAGCCAACTTGCTATCTGAACATGGTTAGAATTTCTAGTAAAATTATTTCTCTAGTATTTCCATCGCATTGTGTCTTTCAATAAGGACTTTATTTTTCAATAATACGGAAATTATGATGATCAAGTTTGAATTCGTGTTAAATAATCTTCAATCTTTCAATATGTTAAGCGAGCATGTCGTGGGGTGGATTGTTTGTGCTATAGGTAATACTCTACTAATTACTCTACGAACGTAGATTGGGCCTCGAAAATGTGGATTTGCAAGCCAGTTGTTGGTTGAAATGTTGGAAACACATTATTTTATGTGGATAATTTGTCTGGTATTATAAAAGCATTCCAGGTTTATAATTGGCATAAGAAATAATTACAACTTGATCCATTGATCTGAGCCATCTATCTGTGAAATTCAGATTTGTCCAATATCTGCGAGACAGGGGTGACCCACTTCCTGTGAGTATTTAGAAAACATACACCGAAATTTTGTATTTGTGGGTTACCAAACTCTGCAGATGATGTACTGTTACTTCATATGTGTCAGGTATTGTGCTTTCGAAACGCTACCGTTGTGGCCTATGGAAATGTATATAGTTGTGCAATACCTATAGAAGAACCCTTTTTATTTTTATTATTATTATTAATGTTGCCAAAATTGCCACTGGAGATATGGTAACGACAGGAAGACAGAAACTGAAGATCAGACTGATGCTATACGTACGTCCACTATAATATAGTACTGGCCGTCAACCTCACTGCGACGTCCGAACAGATGCTTGAAGAATCCTCCGACCTTATTGCCCACATTCTCAGCCGTGTGTGCGATCTGCTGTCCCACATTCTCAGCCGTGTGTGCGATCTGCTGTCCCACATTCTCGGCCGTGTGCGCGATCTGATTGCCAAGGTCTGTGGCTCCGTGGGCAATCTGTTGCCCGATGTGCTCTGCTTCGTGGACAATCTCATTGCCCACGTGTGTGGCGGTGTTTGCGATCTGTTGACCGGCGTGTTCTGCTCCATGCGCGATCTCGTTACCCAAGTGCGTGGCTCCTTGTGCGATTTCATTTCCGAGATGCTCTGCGCCGTGGACTATGTCCTTACCAACTTCTTCTATCTTGTGAATAGCTTCACCGCCAATCTTTACTATGCTGAATATAGACATATATTACCAATTTTAATTAAAATTAAATGCTGGTTCATTTCCGATGGACATCTTAACGGAAATCACATATAACTTCCTGGTGGTAGCATATTCTAAGATAAGCCAATAAGATAAGATTGTCCCGGGGTGTTTCGAATTTAGAAAGGGTGATTACTGGGTTTGAAATTCAAAAGGAACTCGTATTAAGTCTTCGCCTAAATAAAACAAAACAAAATAAAACAAAAAAACACAAAATAAAACACAAAAAAACACCCCAAAAAATATAAATAAAAATACATTTAAAAAAAGTCTTCGCCTACCTTCCAATGAGACAAATCTTTTTATTGAAGGCAGCATGCACTCTGTCCAAGAAATGTCCCACTGGTCCAATGGATGCCTCAATATGCTCCAGAACGGCTGTAGCGTTATCAGATCACATGCTTTAATGTTATTACAGGTACCATGATAGAAATATGAGAATTATATTAAAATACGTGATGGATACCATATACCCAGATATCATTCAGTAATTCGTTTTCGAAGACAAAGTATCACACATTACTCACTGACGACTTTGTGGAAAGAAGGCAGGGATCGCTTCCTCCTCCTGGCAAGGTGGATCTTGTGAAGGAAGCCTTCAACTTTCTGACATCCTCCTTCGACGAAACGGACCGCTCCTTTCACTGTGGACGGAACAGGGTCCAGGAAGCCAGTCACGTGCTCTAGAGCAGACTCGGCGCCTGGTCTGATGGACTGGGGTAGACTCTCCACACAGTTCTCAATCTGAGTCGTCTCCACCTCGGCTAGAACATGGAATTCGATGTTTCACGTAGCTATTAGTATACTAGTACTGTATATTAATACGTGCAGATTTTCACGTATACAGTAATTAGTCCAAATAACTTGAAATGTCAAATACGTTCGAAGGCGATCTATTTATTTCGAATGTTCTAATATGAACTAGTTATACATTCTTGGAGGAAGTGTAAAAAGAACAATTGAAAATCATTAAAAAAACACATGAAATACATTATCTTCAATGTATTTGACAAGAACTAACGCACTAACAAACAAGGTTAAGGGTAATTTTGCATTATAATTATCCTAATGGATTCGTATATAAGCAAACAAACAGAGAGAGAGACAGAGAAACAGTGAGAAAGGAGGAGAGTGAGATGGAGAAATGGGAAGAGCAAGAAGGCGACGGCAGAGAGAGAGAGAGAGCAGAGTGATGTGACAGACAGAGAGTGAGGAGAGAAAAAAGGAAAGCTAATGGGATATCATATTGACCACGAGTTAGTTCCAACCTTTGTGAATGACTCCGACAATCAGCAGCATCTTGGCCAGGACGGTGGTGACTCCACGCTGGATGGCCTGGATGGGTTTCAACCATCCCAGGATGACATGTGCCACGACGTCGACGTCATGGATCACATACTTCAGCTGGAGAAGAGATCAACACGAATACAGACGGACGTCGCTTTACGTCGTCCCAAGGTTCATACACCCAGTGCGTAGAAGTATTGGTACAGTAATCACATACAAAGTACAAACTATACAAGAATTGCAATACAACAGATGCAGATATGCACAACAACGGTTCTAAACTCTAAAGATTGTGATGAGTTAGTTATAGAAGAGCATGATCATCACATTGAAGTATGCCTACATAGACATACCCCGTTGTTGATATGGTCCATGATGGTAACCACCGGGCCAAGAACCGGGGCTGACACGAGGTTAATGATCGGGATGAGCAGCACGCCCTGGGCTATGTCGATGACTGCGGAGACTCGCCCCTCCAGTCTGTGGATCAGACCCATCAGATGGTTCACGTCGGTAGCAAAGTTGGCGGCCACCGTCAGCGGGTGTGTCACCTTGGTCAGACATTGCTGGAGTGCGCTCCCCTCGGAGGCCAGCCCGTGGAGGTGAGACTTGAACGACTCTGTTCTTGGCAGTAGCGCTTCCGTCGATACTGCCGCTGTAAGCAAGAAGATGCTGATGACCAGATGAGATGTGTTGGTTCGGGCAACCTCTCACGGAGCGCTCTGAACCACTATCAGACCGTAGCGCTCTCGCAAGTGCCCGATTGCCATATACGGTATAAGAGATCGCTCCGAGAGTACTATAATCTCGTAGTAGATAAGAGAACTTAGTGAAGCGATGACCAATACTATAGTAATGTTCGTTCTCCTTTCAAAGTTGTGTATTTTACATTGTTCCTATACATCCGCTATAGGTTCTTAATACGAGCAGCCTCAGTGTTTGGGAAAATTACTTATAGATGTGTAATTAACAGTCATAATATATTTCTGACATACCCAGAACCACGACGAGTACTCCCAACAGCATCTTCATGTTTCTGAGTCTCAACCTGTATGTCGGAAAGTTTGCAGATTAATGTCGGAAAATGTGCAGACTCATGGTGGAAATAAACATATTCCAATTTTTCTCTTTGCAGCTGAAAAATATCACGATTGTTTTTACCAATTAAGTTATTTACGTTGATGTTCTGTATACAATATATCCTGTGATATATACTGCAACTATTAGTTAACACGTTTTATTTGCCAATACATATGTACATGTAGTGTTTTTTCTACTTCAAAGCAGCAATCTATGCATTACAGTAATGTATATAAAAGAGATAAAGAAGAACAAACTATGCATATGTAAACTATGTGGCATAATGACGAAACATCCTTGATGAAGTAAAAGATAATCTTGATTGTTTAGCTTAGTAAATGTCTCACTAACATAGCATGTCATTCGTATAATTTTAGCAGGTTTAAACATGTATTATGTCATTCCAAAACTCGCAGCATATATAGTTTAGAGTAAAACTAACGAAGAATATCCTACCTCGTCCAAGAAAAGTCCTGGAACACCTGTTGTTTTTATTATCCAGACTTATATACCTATTTGTTCTTATCTAGATATCATGATGACCAATTGGCCAAGCGTCGAGTCAGGCTTATCTTGCGTCAAGTGAATACACGTCTTATATACAAGTAGGACAATGCCAATTGCACTTTAGATATTCATTCATTAAATGATTAAATTTGAAATAGCAATAATATTATTTTAATTAACCCGGTCAGAATGATACCGATATTTGGATCTTTTCATTCAACGTAGTCAAAATTGTATCTTGAAATTTAATAATAATTCGCACACGTAGTCTTACATGGTACCATTGGTAAGGTTTTGGTAGGTGTTATAATAGAATTGTGTCGTTTCGTGCCTGAAAGGCCTGGCCAATAGCAAACTCTTCCTTGTAAAGTTGAAGTCTGTCGCCAGTGGTAAGATTAGATTAGACAGTTCTGTCTTCTAGCGAGGAAGAATTCAGAAACATCTGTTTTTGACGAAAATACAAGTTTCCACCATCTCCGAGATTATGTTTTAATCTGGATAGTAAATATACACATATGTTTGCATTTTACTTTATTTTTCCTGTTTACAATTCAGCATTATATGTACCAATTTCTTTTACTAGTATTTGTTTTATCACTTTTGGTTTCCATGGAGGCCTGAAAGAAAAGAATATGCTCTGGTGTAATACATAGGCCTACAGACCTTATAAAGTCTGAAAACAAAAACAGCATCAATCATGATGTACGATGAAAACACAATGGAAATTGCACACTACTGATATATATTATACTTGTACAGAATATTATGTATATTAATTCAATATAGTCCTCAATACCTTAATACCCATAAAGTTTGAATAATAATATTAGACTCATTTAACTATAATCGTTAATATAATCGAAATAGATCTAATGGTTAATAATGTCAGATTATTTGTACAATATTAATTTTGGAAGTTGTATCCATACTTTATCCCACGACTGCTTTCAACGAGGCCTTGCAAGCTGGTACGGCTTTTAGATATCGACTGATTGGATCCAGGTGGAGCATCTTAGACACGTCTGGACTGTCCAGATGTAGGAAGTGTTCAACGCTGGACGGAATATGTACGTTGAGCCCACGCAGTAGACCGCTCAGGTGAAGGAACTTATCTGTCAGGCCTAGAAGTAAACGCATTATGATGACTTTCCAAAGCCATTATAGTGTCTATAATTATTAATGTTTGTCAGTATACGTTATTCTGCAACATCAAAAAGCATTGGGTTATTGCGGAATATACTTTCTGTAATTATTAATGTTTGTCAGCATACGTTATTCTGCAACATCAAAAAGCATTGGGTAATGTGGGAATATACCTTCTCTAAGTATTAATGTTTGTCAGTATATGTTATTCTGAAAAATATCAAAAAGCAGTGGGTTATTGGAGAATATACTTTCTCTAATTATTAATGTTTGTCAGCATACGTTATTCTGCAACATCAAAAAGCATTGGGTAATTGGGGAATATACTTTCTCTAAGTATTAATGTTTGTCAGTATACGTTATTCTGCAACATCAAAAAGCATTGGGTTATTGGGGAATATACTTTCTCGAATTATTAATGTTTGTCAGTATAAAAAATACAATATAAAAACAAGAACTTTGGTTTTGCAGAGCATCTGAAGTGAAATAAGAAAATCAATTTAATTTAATTAGATTAATTTGCGTAATGAAACAATGAATCTGATTATAGTTGAACCAAATAATCAAATTAAGATTATCCATGGACCCCTTTCATAAAGCGTTCGTATCCACTACGAGATTTGGCATTGCTCTCGTACTTACGAGAAGGGTGAGAGGGTACCTTGAATTACTGATAGATTGGAAAATACCGAGTTGAAAAGTAATTATCATAAATAATATAATGGAATACCTGGTATATTGAACATCGATTTGCTGTGAACCAAACATGTGGAAAAGGTGACTGTACCTGTTAAAAACTTTGAAAAATAAAGAAATTATAAAAAAATAAAAAAATAATAATATAATGGAATACCTGGTATATTGAACATCGATTTGCTGTGAACCAAACTGCCAATAAGTTTCGTTGCTTCATTTAACATTCCGCTCGTTACTCCACTGACGACGTTGAGAATGTCCTTTACACTGAAACAGATATCTATCCCCGATCGCTTCCTCACATTGTAGTCAGCCTGGTAAAAATAATGAATATTTGTGTTAATATGAATAGAAACAATCAAAATGTGATACTATATATTTGTGCAGCTGGGTGAAAGGGTGGGGGGGGCGGATTAGTGGTGAGTGAGAGGTATTTATGTATTAATGTCCCAAAAAAGACATTGTGGAACCTATCCGAGATCAAGTTATGGTTCAAATCCGTGTTAGACGATGTTGTCTCTTGGGTCGCCTTCATTAATAGTATGCTTTGCATCATCGACTAAGTACGGATTTAGGCAAACTTTTACAGATGAAGTTGTAAATACCGACATGTTTGTTCTAGCAAGTAAGTAATATTTACAAGAGTGTGGTTGTGGGAATGTACGAAATTATAGTTAGTTTATAAATGACGACGATCAGACGGCAACATCGTCTGTTATGGGACCAAGACTGGTCCTCTAATACGTACGTTCACAAGAATATAGTACTGGCCGTCAACCTCGCTGCGACGTCCGAAAATGTGGCTGACGAAGCTTGAGACTTGATGGCTAATATGTTCCTCAGTGTGTGAGATCTGTTGGCCAGCGTGTTCCACTCCTTTGCCGACCTGGTTCACTGCATTTCCGACCTGATTAACTGCATGGACTGCTCCCTGGCCGACCTGGTTGACTACATTTCCGACCTGGTTGACCACTTGGGTCGCTCCTTTACCAATTTCATTTGCGAGATGTTCCGCGCCTTTCCCGATCTCGCCAATAGTTTGACCGAGAAACTTGAACAAGCTAAAAACGAAAATAGTTTAATTAGCCGTCTCCATTCTGGACCAAATATATAGCAAAAATTGACTTAGCCCCTTTATGAATACCGGCCATGGAGCCCAGACCCTCGAACTCAAAAGAAACCTGAAAGTATCTACATCTATACTCAGATATTGGAACCTCGTTCGTTTGAGTTCGAGGGTCCGGGCTCCCAGTCTATTATCACAAGAAGAAGTTACAATGTTACGTTCACACTTCATTTATAGGTGACTTTACCCGTCAACGAGACAAATCTTATTGTTGAGGAGATTATTCACTTGGTCCAAGAACTTTCCAACTATTCCAAGGGATGACTCGATATGCTCAAGGTTAGCTGTGGGGTTTAAAGACAATCATTAAGTACAAAATATAACCACATCACAATTGGGCCTATGTGAATACTAAACTATGGGGATAATGGGCATTACAGCCTACATTACTGTTTTCCGTAATGCTATGACTTATGTAAAGGAGTAACATACATTGTGAGAAGTAATGAAAATAGAATCGTTGTAAGTATCTAAACATGGGGAGGCCAATAAAATGTCTAAACTGGACGCATGTCCACATATTTAACGCATTCTCACGATAAAATGAAAACCAATTGAATCCTCGCTCAAGAGTTGGACTACTCACAGACGATATTGTGTAACGAAGGAAAGGATCTCTTCCTCCTCCTTGCAAGATGGATATTATGAAGGAAGCCTTTCACTTACTGACATCCTTGTTCAACGAATCTGACTGCGCCTTTTACTCTGGTTGGGACCGGGTCCAATGATCCGGCCACGTTCTCCAGAGCGGACTCCGCTCCAGGTCTGATGACTTGTGGTAGATGCTCGACACAGTTCTCCATATTAGTCGTGTCTGCCTCGGCTACGATTGAGTCAAGAATTTACATACTTTGAAACCTACGCCACGATATGTATGCGCGTATTCGTTTCGATCATTCGACTAACCCTATGGTGACGGTCGAGTGGTGAAATCAGCCAATGAAGGTATTTGTATCATGAGTGTTGGGTCATTGGATAATTTCATCACTCGACCGTCACAATAGGGTTGGTCGCATGATAGAAACGAATGCGCCCTATGATACGTATGCCGTACTCAGCCAAGGTAAGGGTAATTAATAATATAGTAATTCAGCACGAATTATCCAGATTCATTAAATCAGGATTTGAAAATAATAGAAAGCGAATATGATTCATTATGAGGTTAAACCTTTGCGAATGATTCCAGGCATCTGTATAATCTTCCCCAAGACTGTAGAGACTTTACTCTGTACGACCCGGATGGGATTCAGCCATGTTATTATGACATTTGCCACGGAATCGACTTCATGAGCCACGGTCTTCAGCTAAAGAAAAGATGCCCACAAATAATTATTGTTTGACGTCGTCGTATATCATCAAAAGGTGTGTGTTTTTTACATTGCAGACAAGTAATATAATTACTTGATATTCAAGAAAATTAATGTGTATAATATCTTGTTGGTCAAAGACAGGCCTTAAATACCATCGTTAGAAGTGTGGCCATCCTCCAGAATGTATCTAAACAGTATCTTAAACAGCTGTCATGTTCGTGCAAGCGACATCAACTATACAAGAACAACTTTAAGGTAATTAATGTTGCCATACCCCGCTGTCGATTGTGTTCGTGATGGCAAGTGCTGGAACAAGGACCGGTGACACTATGACATCTACACCCGGGATGAGCATCACGGCATTGCCGATCGCAATGATGCTGGAGACTCTCCCCTCCAGATTGTGGATAAGGTCCATAATGTGTTTCACGTCCCCGGCAAAGTTTGCGGCCACCGTCAGCGGGTGTGTCACCTTCAACAGACAGCGTTTGAGGTTGTTCCCCGCGGATTCCAGGTCTTTGAGGTGAGTCTTGAACGACTCTGTTCTTGGCAGTCCCGCTTCCGTCGTCACTGCCGCTGTAAGCAGGAAGATGCTGATGAGTGTGTAGGGACGATTATGTTATGACAGTGATTGCAATAGTTAGCGTATTATAGCTTAGTATTGCACGAATCGTATTAGTAGTCGTAATTTTGACCTACCCAGAACCACAACGAGTATTCCTATCAGCATCTTCATACTTCAGACTGAATCTGTTCCTGTGTGAAGACGAAGAGTCCGCATCATGGTAAACATCAATAGTACTTTTGTTTTCTCAGTTTATTTTGTAACTGAAAATATTAATTGTATATCATCGAGAAGATAAACGGAGGATTTACTGTTCATTGCAATGCAATTGTTATATAATTATCTATACGAACAAGTTACATAATTACAAAATTACACTATTACATCATTTAAAGAAATGATAACGAAATAAACCAACCTACCTCGTCCAAGAACTCTCCTGGAACATACGCTGTGTTTATTATCTAGACTTATATATGCCTCTCTTTGTTCTTATCTAGATAGTATTGTAATGTCAAAGCGCCATAATTGTCAGTGAATACATTTCTTATGTAGAACTATGTCAGTTGCACGAGATGCGATCGTGAACCCCAGGTCATATTTCCAGTCAATAGTGAACTAATTTCTAGTTTTGAGAATAAATGACAATCATAGTTGCCACATCCAATTTCATCTTTCCATTTGAAGCTGAGGTAAACATATGCAAAGAGTTACCCTTCACTGCATCATTGAAAACAGTACATTGTTTAAAGATATACTATCACAGATGGTTGACCTAAGGTACAACGCACAAACAAATTTCGATCTGAGACTACTTACGCTCGATTTATTCACCCAAACGTTATTTACTGATGTACTTTTGAAAATTATTTTTAAAAATCATGTTATATGAATAAAGGGAACGTACCTCTAATTATCTTGTCTTTGATGCATCAACGATCTATGAACGAATTATATGAAAACCTAGTCATACCACTTTGAATTCTTAGAAAATGTAGTCGTACCACTTTGAGTTATATCCCATGATCCCTTTCATTAATATAATTAAGCAAAAATTAATACGACCACATTAAGGTTGACGACCGCTGGCTATATACACTCGATTCAAACTAGTGTGGTGTTGCAGTAGGATTGTGTCTATCATACAGCGGTGGACAGGTTTTTGGAAGTACAAACATGATTGTATGTATGTCAAGTGAATGTACTTTGCAGTTGTAGCGAAGAACTAGACCAAAACAACCATAAATATATGCGATACGCCTTTAAGCTTGTTAGTAACAAAGGAAGAAGGATGTGCTTAGCCAAGTTTCAGAATTGTGTTAACCACCGAGTTCTCTGTAATAACTTTACTGTCAATATCTACTTCGAACAGGTCAGACGGTGACGTATTCGCAGGAACACACGCACGATGCTGTGTTTAAAATAATCTGCAAATTGTTGGTGTTGTCGTCAAGGTCAGTAGTGTAGAGTGTGGCTCCTGCATAATAGTGCCATGTTGAATTCTCCGTCCATATTGCAACCTATGGGAATCCTCTTAAGGATTGTGTCACCATCTTTTTCCATAGCTCCACCGTGTTTAGGTCATTATGTGTTCCCGAGTCAAAGCCTACTAACCTGACAGTGCCAAACAACTCCTATAGTAGGGCTCTTGTCAACAATACCATCAAGGAACATCCTAAAATTAGTTCTGCTCAAGATAATCAAAAATAGTTTACTGTCAGAGGAGCAATTGTAGTCATTGATTCATCAGGCAAGGAAATGATTCAAAGAAAACCAATCCTCAAATTTTAAAGACTACATAAATAGATGACAGCTTCGGGTTTGTATTTGGAAGAGAAGGTTTGCTCAGTCCGTAACCTTTTCTCTGCTGAATTAATCACAAGAATTGTTCTCACAGGACCTCTCTGATTGCCTCCAATAGGTAACAGCCAAAGGGTTACTTGATTCTTCATCTTTATGCCTTTTTCAGAGGCTATCAAGAATCGTGATTTCAGGTACATTTTGAATAAGTTAATAATATGTTAATTACATGTATGTATTCAATAACAACATAAATGAAGAAAACAGAGTTGAAAATTCACTTTACTGTCATACACGGTGGTATAGTAATATACACTCCTCTAAAAGTGACAATTCTTTGTTACAATTTCAACACATTCAACAAAACAGAATAAATAGATGTAGTGATACACATATATGTACAAGCATGTATAATCTTCATTTCACGCTGATGAAAAGTAATCCCTAAATAAAAATGCCTGAATCTTTTTGATATCAAAATATTTTTGCAACACTCCATACTTGTACTTTCAATGTTGTTTTTAATGAAGGTATAATAGAATAGCAATATATCAAATACAGGTTTATTCAGACAGTATATTTACTGTCATAAAATCTTTTCCTACCATCCTGTTATGCACGAATACTAGTACTTCAGAATATTAAATGCTACACATTTCATTATTATATATATATATATAAATGCTCACCTTAATACACAATGTACACTGGACAAAATAAAATACATTTAAAAGTTTCAGACCTTTAATTCACACCAGATTGGCCATTTAAAGTTACACAGCTCTATTGTGTCCACATTTTAGTATAGCCAACACGGTTTAGTATGACCATTTCTGGGCGCCCCATTTCTGGTGACTAGGTAAATTTGGGCTGAACAACATGGGAAGAAAACCCACAATAACTATCTTACTGAAACAACCACAAGATAATATGCAAGTGACAATTACAAGATTTAGTAATTTTTTGTTATTACCAGAAAAATAGTAAAATTGACATAAAAAGTGTTACAAGACTTCAAGTGCAATTTTCCCCAATGACGATGTGTGATATTTAGGGGGAAAATAAAATGTATTTAATACACAAGATGGAGAATCTACACAGATGCAGGTGAATAATCAGGATGCAGATCAAATGAAATAGGTATTTTGTGGATAGAAAATTTCGGAGAAATCAGTTAAAGTAATTCCCAGTGAGTGAGTGAATATGGAGTTTAACGTAGCTGTGGGAATCTTCCACCCAGACTGGTCGACTGAATACACCATTTGTTAGTTATTAAAAATAATCTTTAAATTAACCCACCCACCTCCCACCTACCTAGAGGCCTTTTATTTAGACTACACACGAAATTGTCTTGCTTATTGGCCACCTTTAAAAACAATCAATTTCTTTTCCTCATTGATCACAGCTAAAACACAGCAATACATTG
>JAUTBR010008462.1:0-12882 GCA_032361205.1 Pseudorimula midatlantica
CCACCCCCCCCCCCCCCCCCCCCACACACACACACCCCTGTATTTGTCTGTATATAAATAACTGGGCCTTTCTCTACAAGTGGATGAGAAGCTAGAGCATGTTGAATCAATAGTTTTGCATCAGCAGCCTCTCGAACCAATATTATTTATATGATAAATGATAGTGGATAAAAACTGTGGTATGCCCCCTTATCTTGAAGCTCTCATATCCACTATGAGACCATAGCGCCCTCGTAGGTGCATGATACTCAGATTTGTAATTTCTCTGTGTGAATATATTATTAATATACAATCAATATCATTAAAACTTCATATCCGAACGTTCGTATTTGAAGACGTCTGAAAAGCATCAGTTTCGTATCTGATTTTAATGAGTAAGTTCTAGTTTTTAAACTAGTTTTATTTAGGAAGAATTAATGTTATTTTTAACATTGCTGCCGTATTAAAAAGGCGAATGCTATTTCAAGACCTTTGTTTCAGTGACCACATTCTTCAACCCGAACACCCGGGTCTCCATGGTTTCCATTGCATCACAATAAAAACCGGTATCGAGAGTGCAGTGCAATCCTGTATTTTGCATGTAAATAATGTCATAATATGGTTTTATGCAAACAATTACTTTCTTAATATTAATCGTACATTAACTAATAATTTACTTAAATATCCTTCGTTTCCTATCAATAAGTTTGAATAACACCCATGAACCACGGAGACAGTATAATATAGGCCTAAGCGGATATTAACCCTCTGCCTGCTGAAAGCAACCGAAGATGCCCCAAAGAGCAGTGCCTGTGCCTACTCCAGCAGGGAGAGGGTTAAATAGGGATACTGGTCTGTGTTTCGAAGACGTAAATACAATACAACGATGCTCAAGTATAAACACTCTATACAGAAACCAGTCTTGACTTACTATTGATGACCGGCTTCTTCAGTTTGTACGGAACTGAGAGAAACCACAATAGAGCTATCTGCTTTATACACAGATAAGAAGTAGGCTGGGCACTCTGAGAATTCCTCAATATGCTCATTATACAGAAGTGTTGTGATACTTCTGGTTTAAAATAGACAATGCTATTACCAGTTTCTATGCCATGTCACGCAGCGCTTGGGGTATCAATATACTATCACAGCAAACCATTAGTCCGTCATATACCATTAGTCCGTCATGTCAGGCGAGCATTGCAAAACTAAACCCACACACTTCGTGCCATGACAGCACCAGATTTTATTGAGATTTTCTGACAGCTTTTGTTTGTTGAATTCCAAAGTCCCAAAACCGCATGATCATAATTTCTAATAAATAGTATTAGGCATACATAGTATGAATAGACCATCTCACTAAAATCAGATACGAAACTGCCGATTCGGTATGTTGACACTAATGTCAAAATGTTTAAGTAGCGAGACGAGACCTGAATGTAATTATATTGAAGAATAGAGAACCTGCATAACATGTCTGTATATCTAGTAAATAATTTCGCTTTCATCAGCATGCTCGTCTGCACTATCGGACTTTATCATCATTTTCTTGCGGAATCCTCGGATTTAGTGCGGCATTAAAGTGAGACGACTCACTGTGCATCATCATCTTCTTTAGTATTGCATCTTGTACAAAATAATAAGCTATTCTTGTATTTGATTTAAGAAATGCTTTGATCCCTGCGGGAACTCAAAATAATACGCGGAAGCATCATTATATTAGCAATCTTCTAGACGTTATTAGTGTCTGCTTTTTGTAAAATAAAAATATGTAGACCATATGTAGACCATTAACCTTCGTTGTTGGTGCATTTCATTATTTTCGAATTACATCAGTGATTGCGTGTTCAGATTAGAGTATAAAGCCTTAGCAATATTCACTTACGTTATAATTAATGTTGGATTGAGATTAAGAACCATCCATGGGATGTAATATTGTTACGTGCTGCGTCTATTGAATGCGCTACGTAGAACCTGTCTCGCAAAGAAAATTAGTACGTTGGGATTTTATATTTATACATCACATTTTTGTTTTCCAAAGTGTAAAGTAGTGCACTCACAACGATTTCATGACGGAAAGAAAACCTAACAATTGTCGATCCACTTGAAGTAAGAAACAAAATAGTGCATTATAATTATTGCATCAGTGAGTTTATTATATTCTTGCACAGTAATTTGTTCTTGATGATCTTGAATAATTTGTTCACTCGCATTGTAGATATTGACATTGGAAATGTGCATACGTAATGTTTAGTATGATGAAAAATTAAAACAACCCAGAGGTCTTTCCGAATGACACAAACTAGTTTTATATGTTTAATCTCTATGTTCGGTTATTGTTTGGATTAATCATGACCAATGCCTCCATGAACAAAACAAAGAAATGTATTTTAAAATAAAATAAAAAGTAACTAGTTAAGGATGATTGTATGTGATGTGTACATCTATAACAACAATCTATATTTTTTACATATAAAATTCTATGTGATTTTACCAGTAGTTATTTGTTCATTCATTTTTAATTGTTTTTTTACATATAAAATTAAATGTGCTTTTACACGTAGTTATTTGTTAATTAATTTTTAATTGTTTCTGAGTAGCCTATCTCGATTGTATAACTGTTGTAGCTGTGAGCTTAAAACGCATGATCATCAGCCAATGTTGAATTCAGTCAATAATGTCTACTCTGCCTATGTGTCTTATATGGGTTGGGTTTTTTCAGTCCACACATTTAGGAATTATTGCATGTTCGCGTGTTCTTATAATTAAGACTGTATGTCAGTGTAGAGTTGTTGCCTGTTGGACGTATTATACTGTTCACACATGATTCACTATCGTCATGTATCTGTCACTATACATGAGTTTTCCGTTATCTTTCTCTTCACAACGGCCCATATTATCGAACGAGGTCTGGACCAGGTTTAGCTCTAAAACGCGAGTTTAACCTTAAACGGTATTATCGAAAGCAGTTTACTGGAAACTGAGTCTGGATCTGGTTTTGGGTTGCTTGTTTTCTATACTATAGTTTTTGAAAAACCAAGAGTCTGGGTTTCCGTAAATCAAAACTAACCTTAATCCATGTCTACACTAAACCACGTTCGATAATATTGGCCTACCAGTTTACATTGTATACAGTCCAAGAAGTTGACATCGAGATACATCACTTGGAACAGAGTCAGAGAAGAGGTCTTATTTTTTTAGAACGTGGCTCAAAGGCAGAGAGCAAACGTTCTTATGAATTGATCCAGGGCCGGTTCTTGAAACGTTCTTACGATTGTACGACAATCTTCAGGATTCTTATAAGTAGGACTATGAAAATTGTTACGCACATTCTTAGGCTAAGAAGATCGTAAGAACGTCTAGAGAAAAAGTCCTCGGGCTCCCGTTCCACACAAAAATAGTAGCGATCGTTCTGGCCATTATAGTTCCGCTACCACATAAAATGGCACCGTGGGCATGGTCAACCCTTTATCAGAGAATTATATCGCATTAACCTTTTCACTTTGGATTCATCCGGCATGGAGAGAGTTAATCACCCACATAATCGCGGCACTCATCATTAGTTACAGTATTAATGACTTGTATAGTGTATTAATTCCAAAACACTAATAGCCCAACGTATCCAGTCAGGAGGCAGTACGTCTCATTCTTTCACAAACGTCATTCGTCATTCGTCAAACGTAAGTAGAAAGGATCAGTCGTGCAACTCAAACGTCTACATAAATAATTCACAAAACGACTATTTAATTATTGCAAGTAACGGATATCATGAGATATGTAGCAAACCATTCCTAATTTTACAGCTTTTAATTTTAGGAAACTCTTTAGTAATATTAATTAAAAGTACAAGAATGCAAGCGGGGAAGCTCTAAAAGCATCTTCTTTATTGCAAGTAATTTTAAGACGCGCAGAACATCGTTCATAATTGTATAGCTATGAATTTTAGGAAATTCATTAGTAGGCTAAATTACTTCCATTGAGATAACATACTTGGTTCCGTGTGAAATCATTTTTATTAAACTCGTGAACAGTTTTGGTATCTAACTCGCTTTCGCTCGTTAACTACCAAATCTAGTCACTCGTTTAATAAAAATGGTTTCACACGGAAGCTCGTTTAGTATTCTCTATACAATAGTAATTAAAGCTACAATAATGCAAGTGAGGAAGCTCTAAAAGCATCACAGTACAATTTGGTATACTTGATATTGAATAGGTATGGGTCCAATCCAATCAGTCATGTAACTCTTAAATGTACAATAGTATATGTAGTTGAATAAACTAAATTCCTGCATGAACGTGACATGTTTCTTTCTTTATCAGTCAAGGCCAACACGTATGAACTATCATTATCACGTTATAGTAGTTCTGATAAGTTAAAATTGTACTTCAGATTGTTATTCTGGATTTAAAAGCAAATACGAGTAAGATATTTTTCTTCCTTTATCTGACGAAATATATATGCATGTACGTAGTCGCCGGTATATTTATATCAGATTCCTCTACCGCTATTATCTTTGCTGAACCACAATGATAATCAAATATAGTATTTAATACTGTCATATTAGCATGAGCAGGTTTTACATTATATAATTAGTACATCTGTAACAGTGATTTGCACTTAAAACAGTGCAGTAAGTCACTAGAACATGTACGTTTTTAGAAGACAATAGGCCTACGTAGCGTCATCGTAGTGTCGTAATCTGTACGTGATCCACGTGACAACCCAGTAACAATTTACTAATTGGAAACAGGCAAACCAGTTAGATGATATCGATTCTGTAGTTTAAATAACTCCAATTCAATTGCACTTTAAAATCGATTGCTTCTTATTGAGGAACATAGGTTTTTATACATATATTTTTATATTGTATCATGATTCATTTAAATTTTAATAATATAGAAATGTGTTAATCAATCGAATATGTGTCTTTAATGAGCCCATGGGTCCGATCCACAACGCCATGTTATCTTTACACTCGATTGTAATGAGGGTGGTTGTGATCCTATGATAGGATCCAGTGGTCCACATGGCTTGGTTTCCGGTCGTCATATTAAAATCCTTAGTAGACAATACCTGTGGAATATCGTAAATGCGGAAATTTACGGCATACAATCACGGTTTGTTGATATATTTCATTGCCAAACGTATTTATCTGAAAGTATGTACATTTGATTTGTCTACACAAGTATATTTGACAACAAGCTGTATTTTCCTCATGCCCAACTAGTTTTCAATAGTTGTTAATGCCAAATGTATTTACCTTTTAAAAACAACTCAATAGAAACTAAAAATATAAATATAAGTGTTTCAAAATTATGTTACCTATATTTGTTTAGGTTTAGTCCCATTTAAGACAGCGAGATTATGACACCTGTTAAAAGCGGTCAAGCTATACGCCACAAAGGATATAAAATATGTGCTAAAATATTGTATATATGCCTAATTGTTATTCAGATAATCATGGGCCCATCCTTGATCAATTTACTAATTGTCCCGATAAGTGACACTACCACCTTGCCTACGATGATCCACGGTGTCACAGATATATGAGTGACACCTTCAAACTGATGACTCGTGACACCATCTTGTTCGTAAATGATCCAGAGGTGGCGAAATATAGGTCTTCGTCACCATGCATAGCCACACATCCCATTTATGACTTAGCGGAACGCAATAACATTATCAGGTATATGGGACTGTAAATTGCATATCTCTGAGTGCTAAATGATGGATAAGGTACGAAATCTGTTTACTACTTTTCTGCGTGGGCCAGGTTCATGCAAACTACTGTTTAATGTCAGGAGTATGGACTGTCATTGAAAACTACAACTACGATAACAACAACAACAACAACAACAACAGAGAAAGCAGCAGGGACCACATATCATGAATACTACATACATGTATGTTATATACTTAAAACAATGGATATGAGAGTTTCAAACTTGGCTGCAGCACACAATAAGTGAAATCTAACTGATCAGAAATGATGTTGAATTAGATTTCTTAAATTTCAAATTCGAGAAACGATGCCCTGAATAATTGTGACCAACTGAACGTATCGTGTACGTATGGAAGAGTAGTTTGACCATCATGATTTTAAGATGTATTAATATGAACATGCTGATATGTAATGATAATTAATAATGGTGCATTTTAAGTAGTACCATGGTCAGTGCTCACAGGTTTACTGCAACATTCAGCGCTACAGATGTTGCAGGTTTCCTCCTGCCATAAAACTGACAAGCCGTGATATACTAGTAAGTGAAAGACTCCCGAAAGCGGCCCTAACGAAATATAAAAAATTATCAATTATCACAATCTTATACAAGCGTGTTATTGTGGCCATTGTGATGTTGAGATGTCAATACATTGTCAATAGATTTCATTAGCATCATGATACATGTATCTTAATTAGGATATGTTTATTACAACATATCGACTTGGTGTGATAAAGGTTATCACAGTATACATAAAGATATGTAATATATCGCAACATGTTAACACCACAATGGTCAAAGTAATCATGTATACATGGTTTCACAGGTAGCGAGGCATAATAACAATATCCAATAGAGTCATATGCTGATGGAGTCAATCGCTGCTAATTTATGTTGTCCACTAATTGAATTGACTGATTGGATTGAATGTGGATGGGAAAGTTTCGTCCGACCAGTCATTTCCACCATGAGCAGCGAAACATGGTTTTTGACAAAACAATGTGTTACCAATTGAATATATTTATTTTTAAAAGTATAGAAAATCTAAAATTGCAGAGCTGAATTCAATTATAAAAGATATACTAGTTTATCTATATTTGTCTAATTGTGAGAGAGCCAGCATCACCTTCAAGATCCGATCCTCTATCAGTGAAACCTTCCTCCGAGCTGAGCGGCACCCATGTGATTCTGCATACGTCACTTACGGTCTCGTTCCGTCGGCCTAGCTAAATTCTCAACGTGAGGTCGACATGAGTTCAAGGAACAGAAGCCGTTGCAATTCAATGGGAGCTAGCACCCATGGCAGCAACCGGATGTACATATCTAATCCATTATATCTATCCAGACATGCCGGAAGTGTGGATAGAGGTCGCTGTTGTTGTGGTCATGTTATTGTCTGAGATCCAGGCTATATGCAGAACTAGACTAACGGTTCTGTAGGAGGCCATAGTCTTTGGTACAGAATGGAATTGTGATATGAAAACGCGACCATGTGCATGTCACGTTTGGAAGGGATAATAAATAAACAATTAATTTGCAAATATATCGTATGTTTAAATAATTCATATAAATTAAATATGTGATGTATTAGTATTAGTCCAAAATTAAGAACATTCTATCAGAAACTGTCTCATCCGCTAATAGTGGCTTCCAATGGGCATATAACGGATACGTTTCTGTCATATAGTTTCTTCATGTTTGTGTGACCGCGGGTTGCAATCCTGCTTCTTCATGATGACTGCATGGGGTGGTGGAAATATAGCTTTAGAGCTATCCGGATGGATGTCATAGAGGGTAATATGCAAGCAATGTTTCTTATTAAACCATACACGCTTATCACAAATATGTTATTCGTAATAATAGAATTAATAACATTATTACAAATCCAATAATTGTGACAAGCGTCTGTGATTCAACAGTGATTCTAAAATTAAGCATTTCACATCAATTCCCAGAGCAAACTATAGCGATTGTATTTCAATACAATTGAATACCATTGTTTCCTCAGTGTTATCCTCAGAATAGATATAGAATCTCACCCAAAGTGTCTTGGAATATCAAATATATCAACACGAGTCGTGAAAGTTATTAAATCCGAGGCTTTACCGAGGATTAAATAACTTTCATTGATTGTCTAGACTCTATACCATGTATACTACTAGTAATTGAATACCGTATGTGACAGTTTACAGTGTTTACATTTATTGGTAGTTGAAACATCTCTTCGGCTGTTTATGTGACGTCTCTTGCACACTTCCGCCATAGAGCAGACCTTCCACTTCTAAAGGTCCAAGCACTTATCTACGGTTATCGTTCGGCCCACATGGGGACTTTGAATAATTATTGTAAAATGTTTTATTATACGCTTGGCAGTAGGATGGCGGAATATATAAGTGAAAATATATCCTTATACTACACTCTACAGAGTGAAATGTAAAATCACCATGGTCACTGCCTGGATTACTTTCGCAGACCGTCTAGATACCCGAAGACAGGCGGCCGAGATGAAGCTTCTACTATACAGGGTATCCTTTCACGAAGCTCTCTTATCCTATATAAGAGCCCATAACGCTCTCTTTGACGATAGCTAATACACTGCAGAGAGGGCGCAATGGTCTCTTAGCGGCTGAGAGTGCTTAGTGAAACGATACCCTGGAAGACAACTGAATACGTCTTAAAGATCAAGGATTTTGAATGTTCCTGAAGGAATGAGGTTAATGCCGAAGGAATTAGACAGAGATTAAGGATCAAGTCCTTTACTAATAGCACATGAAGGCACTATTATAGCAGCATGCCATTTGGGAACTAATTAAGCATCTGATGCAGATAATATATAGAGAGAAATTAATACCAAAGTAATTACCAAAATTATATGCATTTATTTTCTACAACGAAGAAGTAGTAGAATAAGTATAACAAGACGTGAGGTAAAATTAATAATGCTTATTTTACATCGAAAGTATTAATATTAAGGAACATTCTTAATCTCACTAAAATCATATCCGAACTTGACGCCGACATTATTATTTGGACATCCTTAGATTGTCTGTTTACCAAAAGAATGTCAAAATGTTTAAAGAGCGAAACGTGATCTGATTTCATACAAATTCTCTCTGTAAAGCTATTATTCTGTAATAAAAATATAGTGCATACATTTGGATACGTTTTCATGTGTAATACTACACACGATTGAGCTAATTAACAGCTTGTTAAGGTAAGGTCTATTGACAGTTCAAAAAAGATGCACCGTAGACCAGATATGCTCCAGATCAACTTAAGTCTACGTAATATGACTAAATGGAAATCGTTGGGCAGGACTAGCGTCTATATAATATGCAAGTAAGCTGGACAGAACATTTACCTTTAACTGTACACGTGTTCATGCATGTTCTACCAATAGCCGTAAGACCCTCAACAAATGTTTCCGTTCCTGAAATACGTCGTAAACTGTCGGGAGAAAATCAGAGATAACATTTATAGGGGCGGATCCAGGTGGTGAACCGGGTGGCCAGCCACCCGCCATAATTTCTGACCAAAAATAATAATTAATATGTATACATGTATATGTATTATTTATTATACATTTAATAGCTGTGACAATCATTATTAGCAAGAGTGGCCTATATTTAATGAAATTAATACCAAAGTAATTACCAAAATTATATGCAGTCATCTTGATATTCAAAGAATAAAATCTGAGTAAAGGATTCATAGTCAATACGCAATTATAATAAAATGCCGATCAGCTGATCAGTGTGTTTTAATGTTAATAAAGGAAAGGGAACCACGTCAATGGAATTAATGATATGGCATGGTATGTTCATAATTTATTCTACGTGCAGGTATAATATAATAGTAAACATTAATTATATCGTCTATATATAGACTACATGTATATAGGCTAATTGAACATGCTATTTATCTCAGCTTCCATACGTATGTAAAAACACTCTGCACACCTACATGCATATATCTACTACTAGTAATCCAATTTAAATGTTCTATTAGAACTGTAATAATTAGTTAACGATATGATCATGATATTTGAGTTTTTCGGCGTTTCCTTGCGTAAAACTAGGTTCAATATTCTTAAACATAGTTTGGCTTAAAGATATAATTTTCACCTGTCCGGCCGGGACTATCAAAATTAATGAAGAAAAATGATAGTATCTCCCGTTTGATTCAATTTCAATAGTAAAGCTACACGCATTAAAATAGCTATGTAGTTTCAGTAATTTTAATCCTTATCCGCGATTGGCATCATCGAAACCGACTGTAATCATGGGAAAGAGTGGGGTTAGATTCCTGATCAGGGCATATATAGATTTTGTTAAATATATCTTCAATCAGTCGTCGTTTCAGTGCAGGAAAACCTGATAATATAGGTAATAATACAACTACCGGTATGTGTGCATTATAATAGGTCTACTTGGAAAAGTTGGTTACATCACGTGATTATTTATATTGCATTACTAACATTTAGTACTTCAAATAATGCCGATAATACGCCACTTTTTACAGTCAATTTTTCACAACAAATATATGCTCTAGATTGCAGGAAATCCCATTTAATGCCATGTATTGGGGTTTTTTAAAGCTTGGGGGCGCCCCCAAACCCCATAGAAATAACAGATTCCGCGCTCTTGAAGAATATGTTTAAATTGGGCTTGCAATCCTGGAAGTGTTTTATTGTTTTGTAGTTTCAAATTCGCTTGTCTGTAATTGTCACATTTGGACCATGCGCAACTAGGAAAATTAAAAGTAAATGTGTGATTTGGCTGCCCCTTGGTACTAGCCACCCCCCTTTCAAAAATCCTGGATCCGCCACTGCGTTAATATGAGGTCCGTGATGCAAAGGTTGACGACGAAGCAGTTGAGGCGTGTCCTGAGATTTCAGCCAGACGATGGCTATAACTGTTAGGAGATTACCAGGCAGACCTGTTACTGTGTACGTCACCAGGGTTAACAACACGATCCGTGGAGGTTCTGAATAAGCACTTTAGCATTGTCCAACTCTTCTTGAACAGTATCGTTGCTTGTTTCCGTGGTCAGAATCGTATATCTCATAATCTGATTTGTGCATCTTTGAGCATATATACAATCTTATTTCCAAAGGCAATCAATGTGCGTATACGGCCGTTTCTATATATATATATATATATATATATATATTTGGTGTAACTGGCAACGAGATTACGAAACATTTTTTGAGTACGATTTCATGCTCAAGCTCAGATTGTATATGGGGTATCTGTGAACAAATCTTTAATTTGAGAATGAAATTGTATTCAGAACAGTTTCGTAATCTCGGGTTCTTTTCATGATCACTGTTCTTTTCATGTGTTCTACGGGAGCATGTTGATCCAGAACTAGCTTCTTAATCTCGGGTCCTGTTTATGATCACCGTCAATGTAATACTGGAAACTGTTCTACTGGAACATGTTGATCCAGAACTAGCTATCAGAACTAGGTTGAACCCTGATTTGCCGTAAACCTGGCAGCACGTTCTGGTAGAACCTACGAATACCTTTGTGCATCGCCCCGTATACGATGCAGTTGATTAAGCTGTTTGAGAAATACAGCGACAGCACGATCCCGTAGAGATCTTTCGGAAAATGAATACCAACAGTGAACACAAACAGCATTGGAAAAGTCAGACAAATATAGAAGAGAGACACGAGGAATGACATAGATGTGTGTCTTCTGTTGGACTCGTGTTTTATCCTTGAGAAGGCTTCGTTCCCTCGGCTTCGGAGTGATAGTTCGTTTTTTCGCAACGTTTGCCAAACACGGAAATAGGAGTAGGTCGTGCACATGTAGCTCAACGGCAACAAGCCTATGAAGACCGCCTTCGGGACGCTGAATTCCTTGACGCCAACTAAGCATATGCGCGCCACCTTGATGTATTTAATATCGGAGAGATTGGGGATCGTGTAGGCCGCAATAAGACATCCTGGTACCCACGATAGGAAGCATAGTACAACCGTATTGGTCTTGCTGAAGATCCTCTCGAACTTTGCTGGATGGCATACCTTGGCGTAGCGGCTGATGGCGATGGCTTGGACAGTGATGAAAGTGGCGCCCGCCAAGAGGTGAAGCAGGTTCTTGTTCAATTGGCACCACAGGAGCGGCACTGGGTGGTAGTCAAATATGAGGTCAAAGGTTACCAACGGGTATAGATATCCCACCGCTGTGATATCCGTGATGCAAAGGTTGACGATGAAGCAGTTGAGGCGCGTCCTCAGAGATTTCAGCCTGACGATGGCTATAACTGTTAGAAGGTTACCAGGCACGCCTATGACTGTGTACGTCACTCCCAGGGTTATCAACATGATCCGGAGAGGTTCTGGATAAGCAAAAGCATTGTCCAACTCTTGAACAGTATCGTTGCTTGGCTCTGCGTACGTCATGTTAGAATTGTATCTGCGATGAAAGAGAAAATAATAATGATAAAAGAAACATGGTACGTCGTTTAATGCGCAACATCGGGACATGTGTAGCATTGTCTCATCCAGGTAAGGTTAGAACTCTTAGAGCGTATTCGATTCAACACTCGACCTACTCTATGGTGACGGTCGCGTGATGAAATTAGCCAATGGGGGTACTCGTATTATCATGAGTGTTTGGTCATTGGCTAATTTCATAACCATAGGGTTGGTCGAGTGTTGATTCGAATACACTCTTAGATACGCTTGAATCCGTTTGTGCACAATAGTTCGGTGTTGCATAAAGCTGCGTCTACACATCAACATTTCGGCAACATTTTGGGACACATGTTGTGATACATGAAATTAGGATCCATCTACACTATAAATATCTTTTGCCCTGTCTACACTATCAACATTTGGGAAACATTTGGGACACACGATGTCGGATTACAAATATTGCCGAAATGTTGTCGAAATGTTGATAGTGTAGACGGGCCTTTAAGGCAACATTTCGGCAACATTTGTAATCCGACACCGTGTGTCCCAACATGTTTCCCAAATGTATCGCAACATGGGTCGCAACATGGGTCCCAACATGTTGCCGAAATGTTGATAGTGTAAACGCAGCTTTACGCCCAACGCACACGGTAGGCAAAAAAGAACATGTTTTGCTCAAATAAACACTCATTCTCCGTTAACGGTTACAATTGCTGTCGCCGATGTTTGAGTCTACTTTGTCAAACCACAACACCAT
>JAUTBR010008573.1:2230-12880 GCA_032361205.1 Pseudorimula midatlantica
ATACCGAGGGTATGTAGTCCTCTGTTGAGAGAGAATGTCTTTACTTGGACATCTAGGAGAAACACTGTCATGACAAGAGTACGAATAAACTGTCAGATCTTTGTTATTTAACGTGAAACAATAGTTGTTTTAATCACAACGTAAGTTCAACACGAATGCTATATAAAGACATCGGAGATCACATACTACTCAAAATTTGCTAGGGATCACTATTAAGGGTGGTATTTTATATTATATTATATTATATCAATATGGGGTCATTGTATATTGTTTTCCTACAAACATGGTACAATCCTTAGCAAATTGTGAGTAGTATATTATAGCTAATTAGAACAAATCGTACCATTGGTTCTTAAATTCAACAACATGAATGATACCTCGCGGTTCTTTACCTAATTTATATTTTATGATTTATGTCACTACTTTAGTTGTAACATTAATTTAACAGATTACGTTTTTTATGACTGTCTTCATTTGTAACAGAGTAGGTTTATTTGTTTGCTATTGAATTAAGTAAGAAAACATTTCAATTACTAGTAAATAGCATACAATGTCACTGATCGGTGGTACTATATTGATCAAGTATTGAATTAAATTATTAGTAACAATTCCATTGGCCGCTTGGTATGCCAGTGAACTATCTCCACCTACATGTTAACCTCTCACTTGTTTAAAAAAGGTATATCAGCAATGTTTGGAAAATACTATTCTGTTGTTTCAACCTCTCTAGGATCAGGTGGTGACAGGTAGATAAATAGGTAATTGACAGTGTGTCTATTAGTCTAAACTCATAATTTTCTCAGAACAGGAGCGTAGTCCAAGGGCAGACGATGGAGTATTTTGGTGCAGAATATTGAGATCGAATTATGTAGTCGACACGAGGTTATGACCTTGTATCGATTATCGTCCTGTAAATGTACTAGGAATTACTTTTGTCAGAACATACATAAGAACGTTTATCCTGTTAGTTAATTTAGCATTGATACTGTATAAATTCCAGGGTATCGTTTATCGAAGCTCATATCCACTATGGTACCATAGCGCTCACTTAAGTGCAAGCTCGCCATGTATTGGAGATCGCTAGGATAGTCCCTATTTTAGTAGATATGAGACCTTCCAGAAACGATACCCAGTATTATTAACTATAAACACTGAAGTATAGAAAGAAAACGTAATATTTTCATTTGTTAATTCCAAGATTGTAAACTATTAATACTGGAGTATATGTTTAAAAAAACCATAATATTTTCATAAAGAGGTAACTTACAACTTGTCGACGGTCGACATACTTACATATATTTTAGAACTAGTCTCGCATCTGTGAGAAATTATATTCTTGAAAGATTAACGACCACAACAGCAAGCCTGTTATTAAAGACGATGACAGTTATTCCATAGCTATGCGCTGGTGTAGACATATGTATACATCCATGGGTATACGAACTAGGTTGTATTGTGGGCACTTGTCAGACAATAAGAAATCCTTTGTCGAGTGTAGACAAATGATCACTCCAATATTTTACCACAGTTTGGATATGTTCCATTAAAAAAACTACTGTAGTACAGTAGTTGTACAGTAGTTATTTACAACGTGCGGTAGGTTCATACTTAGAAATGTCGGAATTCTGCCTCGCAGACAGATTTCCAGATGGTGGTGTCATAAATGGGGTACTTTTTCAAAAGAGAGTTAAGTAGAAAAGCAATATAATTAAAATTACATGTTGTTTTCCCCGTTACACCGAAACACCACTATATAACCTAGGTCGTGATACTCTACTCTATCAAGATAACTTCTAACCAACTATTGCGACATCGTGTTTATTCCTAACATTCACTGATAGGCCTACATGTAATTTATTTGTCTATACTAGTATACATATAGTAGCTTACTTTTCAATCATTCTAAGTTCTCTAAAGGTCAGCTGGTTATGAGCTTTAACTTAAGTTACAGCATTGAGTCAATGGGAGAAATCTTAGCTGAGCAAAATCTCAAACTAAAGTTTGTTTCGAGAAATCAGGGCCTGGATACATAAGAACACAGGATCTCGTTATATAGTCTATCAGCTCTTTAGTGGAAATGAACCAATTTATTTGTATTAGATTGGTCAGTGGTATCATTAATGTTGTATTGCGGAAAAGAAGCAGTTTACCGTTATTGCCCAAGCAATGCTGTTGATCGATCTCTGCTGTTCATATACATGTAAGACAATATGCTTACCTTGTTTCTAGCCGAACAACCTACAAACGTCGCCATGGTGACACTAGATGTAGATGCTCTTGTTGATATCCATTGTATCGATAAGAGATGATAAAATATACGTCAAATCCAGGCTGATACAGTGCCGTACTTCAGTCATGCAAGGAATAGTACGTGGTAATTCCAAATCCTAAAAGACTTTCAATGAAGTCAAGGAATGAGCTGTTGCGCACTGGGCACTGCGGAACCATTACGACGTTATGACATCACAATGAGTGCTGATTGTGATGTCATCACAATAGCAGTACCATCGAGATTCCTCTAGTCTTTTTTGCGGACCGATCCTTTTCACCACAGGGGTACTAAATTACACTCAGGATGAGTGACTGAACACACATTGCTGAGTGACTGAACGTCATTAAAGTACCCCAAGGGTGCGAGGATGCTGCCAACCATAGGAGACGTGTTGTATGGGTATGCTTACCCTGACCATACATACCCATATACAAAGTATCTTATGGTCAGCATGGAAGAGTAGAGGAATCTCGAGCTACATCAAAGTGCAAAGCGAAAGGTATGACGAGGACTGGAACTGGAAACCTTAATCCTGGATATTGGCTGATAAATAAGGTTAGTATTTATTTTATTTTTTATTTATTAAGGTTTTTTATTTTTTATAAATAAGGTTAGTTGATATCCATTACTTTATCACAAATTATTTTACTGGCACTTCCATCAACGTACAATGGTGAATAGGTACACAAAATAAATGTTATAATATTATTGTACTACAAGTTGTAGTCATCGCATGGTTACCTTCCAATACCTTATTTACGCAATGAATATATCTATGCAATCTACTTTCAGTTCATGGAATCCTCTAGACCAGATTATAGATGCATACATTTAATTTCCTTCCATAATGTATTAACAGTTCTATATTTTATGGAACAGAAATCAACAAATACTTATATACCATTTAAATTGTTCCTAAACAAGATCATAATATTGTATGGAACAATGCTTATGGAATAAAAATAATTTACCAATGTAAATGACACAATCTTGAACAGATTCTAAATTTGGTCTTACTGCATAATTATTGTATCTATATATAGGGGTCTATACGAAATCAATATTCATATACTGTAAATCAATATTCATATACTGTAAATCATGAAATGTTAGCGTAATTAAATTTTAAACGACCGGCGGATTAGAGACGTATTAGCGACATACAATTTTAACGAGCTCGTCAACATTTCGAAAATATTATTTTTATATACCGTATTCATTAATAGTTGTGTATAATGAACTCGGGGGAATGACAATACCATTCGTAGGATTTTTGCTTGTACTGTTTTGTCAGTACTTTCTAAATACTTGAATATATGCCCATAATAATATTTATGCTAAAGCGATACGCAGGTGGTGTAAGAGCTAGAGAAATAGCATAGAGTTATCCTCGTGATTTCAGTGGAACCAGGCTATCGTTTCATGTTGCCTGTTCTGGCATTACTGCCTGTTTGTCTGATATTACTGCCTGTTTGTCTGGTATTACTGCCTTTTTTGTGTGTATTTCTGTCATTTTGTTCTTGGTCTTCGAAGAGACCATACTCACTGTCGTGCTATGGTCTCATATTGGATATGAGTTCTTCGTGAAACGATGCCTAATACCTTTCTTTAACAGTTGGATATGTTATCAAGTTAAGAAGGTGGTGATATATTGTATTTACCTTTCGAAATAAAGGGGTAACGACGTAATGAAGTGGGTGAAAATGATGATCACTTGTTTGTGCAATCTTCAGAGAGTTGCAACACGGCCAAGGGCAACAGAAAGTCGACGTTTAAGTAGGTATAAGAAGGCCAATGAAACATCTTAACAAGCATCCCATGCACGGCACGTAAACGACGTAGGGTGTCGACAAGAGAGGGCTAACGAAACACAGATGAGGTTATGCGACCTACAGTGGTGAAATGACTTGTAGCAGGGCTTGCGCAATTCGTTAAGTATACCCGAGCGAAACATCTTCATACCTACACGTGTCAGATGAAGAGAAAAACACGCAAGTATGAGTCAGAGGACTATGTAGAAGCGAAAACACAATGAAAACGTTCCATGAGGGAACCATTGAAACGGTGTTTTACTTTTTCCACAAGTTCATGCATTGTATGGTGGTCTCTGGTCGCACCTACAATACGGGCAACACAGAATCTACTAACTTGTTTGAATGAGTCTTGACTGAAACCCACTGAGAGGAAGGTTACGCTGGATATCTACTGAACGAAAAGTCAGACAATTCGAATGGGATTTAATGGAAATATGTTCGGGGTGCATTGCCATTACTAAGAAATACTCCTGATGACGTCGGTATTTAACTGACGAAACGTGGACTTGTATGATAGTTTTGATGACAATTTATTATATTATGCTCACTCCATTGCTAAGAAACCAATCTAACTAATCAAAAGAAATGGTTTCTGTTTGATTGAATTATCTGAAATTTCATGATCAATTAAGCAGGTGTATTGTTCAATGACAACTATCCGATAAATGGTTTATACTGTGTATTCCTTATTTTGCCGTATTACATGATATAATCACAATCGTTGCCAAGAAAGATCAACACCACGAATGTTGGCAGGTGTCTTGACACGTGCATATTTGTAATATATCGAAAAGCTAATTGCTGCACTATACAGATGCAGATGTCATTCAGTTTGACACCGTTGGCTCCAAAGGGGATGTTGGCAGTCTGATTCAAATTGTAACTTCACTTTAGACGTCATTCGCACACATAGGTCTATGAGTCTTCATTAGTGATCACATCCATCAAGATGTGTTGCACTGTAAAGGTCCGTGGACACCAGAGGGGTATTTCGCGGCAACAAACTCGGCGATTTACGTTCTGAGTGAGTGAATATGGAGTTTAACGTAGCTGTGGGGATCTCTCACCCGTTTGCGACGAATTTATGTTCTGAGATAGCACCATAATAATCTAGTTATATGCTTGCACACCAAAATCGAAATTTGCAACGAAATATTTCGATAGAATCCTATCTTGTCGCCACTGATTGTCGCTGCGATAAATCGCTCGCCTCTGGTGTGTAGGGACCTTTAGGCTTCTAACGTATAGTTATTGCACATATGTCTATGACGATGATCTACGCTGTCTTCATCGTCGTCATCATCATCTGTAGAATGATGACGAATACATTATATGAATATATCAGGCGGTGAATAAATATACTAGTCTAGTACACGCACCTGTATTAGTTCTTAGTCAATTATATCTGGAATTCTCACGACAACAGTTTACGTGCTTGAGACTCTCCCCTAATTTGCACGTGGCATGCACCTTCAAACATGTGCACGTCATAATCCGCCTGCTGCCAAACTATAGCAGTTCCTTAATGCCATGACATAACTTTTTAATCAGTGGGGGCTTATGTTCTTGAAAAAGTGACGTCTTACGTAATCTGGTGCTAATTGTAGTTGCTTTTGTCAAGCGTGGTTCTTGAGTCCATTGGCATTAGCATACAAAGCAATTTCCTTCGAAATTCAGCTTCCGTCACGGTTTACAGAGTTAAGTTTCGGATGCTGGGTTGGGTAGAAGCAATATTGTGTCAGGTATATCAGTTGGTGGCTTCCACTAGGTCCGGACAGCTGGAATAACAAGTTGGGAGTCCTGAACTGAAGTCAGCATCTGAAGTTACCCACAACTATTCCTATTCGCACCTCAAACGCCGAAACAGGTTATTTGATAACAGCAATTAACTTCTAACGCTAACTAATAAGGGTTGGGTATTTCGTAAAGTAATTGCTTGTGTTAACGTGTACCAATTGGTGTACTGGGTTTCAAAAGAAATAATAACGAAGCACATGTTTTATCAATTTACACATTATCCGATATTGTCATAATATGCTATTCTGTAGCAATATAAAATCCAAAGCGATATTTAAACGCTTACATGAAAGGTTATATACAGTTGGTAAAGGACACATGCATGTATATGTATTCAATTTTTATGAACACTTAAAGAAATATTTATATAAAAAGAAAATAGTATTTATATTTAATACTGATACTTACGAGAAGAAAACAAGACAGGAATGTAGCATGTGTTTTATGCAAAACAGCAGGACATTAAAATAAATATTACGAAATGTTGACGAGCTCGTTAAAATTTTATGTCGCTAATACGTCGCTAATCCGCCGGTCGTTAAAGTTTAATGACGCTAACATTTCATGATTTACAGTAATTGTGTTGTATTAATTACATGCTTTGTTGAAAGATTATCCGAGTTCTTCGAGTATATATTCATTGCTATTTCTTGAACTAGTGAAAAATAACAACTGTTATTTCCACTAAAAAAACGCGGTATGTCACTGCATAATAATGACATACCATCAACCACAATGCTCATACCCAATACATGTTGTGCATAGCACATTGCACAACTACATGTATACTATATATAGTATATATAGCCTATAGTATACTGATGATGACATTGGAATACTAGTAGTCACCTGAGACAAGGTACATGTATGAATATGGCATGATGTTTCTCGTCTGCCTGTCTGGTCGTCCTGGTTTTGTCATGGTTGTAGCATACGTGCACTGGTATTATTGCGTGCTTGTTCTTGGTATTGGTGAATTCCTGTTCTGGTATTTGGTATTACTGCATGTTTGTTCTTGATGTTTGTAAGCACTTGTTCTGGTATTCCTGCGTGCTTGTTCTGGTATTACTGCATGTTTGTTCTTGGTGTTTGTAAGCACTTGTTCTGGTATTTCTGCGTTGTTGTTCTGGCATTACTGCATTTTTGTTCTTGATGTTTTTAAGCACTTGTTCTGGTATTTCTGCGTGCTTGTTCTGGCATTACTGCATGATTGTTCTTGGTGTTTGTAAGCACTTGTTCTGGTATTCCTGCGTGCTTGTTCTGGTATTAATGCATGTTTGTTCTTGGTGTTTGTAAGCACTTGTTCTGGTATTCCTGCGTGTTTGTTCTGGTATTACTGCATGTTTGTTCTCAAAGTGGTGTTTGTGAGAGCCTGTTCTGGTATTACTGCATGTTTGTTCTCAAAGTGGTGTTTGTGAGAGCCTGTTCTGGTGTTACTGCATGTTTGTTCTCAAGGTGGTGTTTGTGAGAGCCTGTTCTGTCGTTACTGCATGTTTGTCCTAACAATAATGTATGATTGTTCTTCTACGTATGTATTATTTTACATGTGCTCCGTTACCAAACTATCTGTGTATCGAAGGAAGCGCCCAGAAAATATGTTATGAGATGACCTATGTTCTTGTTACTTTTGTATTGGACTATTTATGAGTCGTGAACGAGTTTTAAAGTGTAACATGTCTATAAATAAACTCTGCAGTTTTGTATTAATCGTATTGAAAAGTTTCATACCGAAAGATGAAGTTACCAACACACTTTCTATCTGACTGAATTAAGTGTTGAAAGTGAGTTACATTGCAATCTTTACTTCACAGAATACTGTTACTGTTGAATCCAAGTGCACGCATGCACATATGAAACATCATGAAATAAGTTAGAAGTTAAACTTTCACCAATAAATAAATAAATCCAAGAGTTATATCCTTAATAACAGACACCTCATAGTATTGGGCATTGATTGCTTGCATGAATAGTGTTATTATGGTTAAAATACACACACACACACACACACACACACACACACACACACACACACACATCTCCAATCCATCAGATCATAACTGGACATTTCGCCATAATACCCCGGCTTTGAAGTCTGTCGACGCAAGATCGCCACAACTTAGAAACGCACTTAACGTGTCTATTAATCTGTAAATTACAAACGCGAGCGGAGAACAAATTCCTTCCTTAGTCTACTCTATCCTGGGGATTATCGGCCACACTATATAGTACTGAGGCTGCACTATATATAGTACTGTATAGCATTGCCGTCGGGGAACAACAGACAAGTATGCAGCGCTAGTTTAACGTTAAACTTATCAGTTCCAGTTAGCTGTCACTGTGTTTCGCGAACCTGTCGGCTTTGGAAAACCAACCGCCCATGCCACGGAGACCAATTGTTTGCGTATTTTGGGAGATCCTAATCAAACATCGATTACGATATATGCCATGTAGGCAATAGTCTGTAGGCAACAGTCTGCGGACATTAGCTGTAGTAATATTGATTGATTATCATTGCAGTGGGTTAGCATGGATCTGTACTGAATAAGATATGTGTTTAAAGACTAGTAGTGGATTAAACCCACATTGCCACGGACTACCCAAGTAGCCGGCATCTTCTCTGAATGGTTTGTGATATAAACTGTCCAAGGTGTGCACAGTCTACTAGACTTCCCAAGTAGCCGACATCTTCTCTGAATGCTTTATTGCTTTGTTGCTTTATTGGTGAACGCATTCTACTATACAGGACAACCCAAGTAGTCGGCATCTTCTCTGAATAGTTTGTGATATAAACTGTCCAAGGTGTGCACATTCTACTATACAGGACTACCCGAGTAGTCGACAGCTTTTCTGAATGGTGGTGATATAAACTGTCCAAGGTGTACCCCGTCTAGACTACTATACAGACTTCTAATCTGCCCATGGATAATACATCATGCCAGCAGTACGGTTTTCCAAATCGGCTGGGATACGGGGTAGTAGGAAACATGCGCTGTTGGAACGACAGAAGACACAGTGAGTATAATAATTTCTATTTATGCGTTTTAGTAACGATTTTTACTAGTAATCGGATATATATGTATGTATCTTGTATATAGTGCCTACCGTACATGTTATAATTATAATTTAAAATATAATGTAGTAGTCGTCACAGACCATCTGTTGACGCGTTTGTAACGAGTTTACGAATAACAATATGTACTTGTTTGTGTGTACAATGTTATATGAGTCGTCAACGACCATTTAAAAGGGTGGGCATTGTATCGAATGTATACAGTGTATCTGGTGACACCCGGAGTGTTCTTGGGTATCAGTTACAATTGTACTCGATTAACATGGACGTTATTGTGGACTAACTAGCTGCGCATTTTACATACGTGTATATACATATATGTGCATGCACCTGTGTATGACACATGCAATTAGAACCTGAATATTTCTCTGTTGTTGTTTTAGCAAGGTTACTACTTCAAATATTGTCTTTGAACCTTGACAATGGATATTTTATAATTGTAGTATTTTTTTTGGACAATATGTTGACTCCTATTAAATGAGCATGGACAAAATAAATCATTATCAACGATGTGATGCTATTATAAAAAGAAATGCTTAGATTATACCATATTATTCAACCTACATTTTCCAACAAATCTTAATGTTAAAAGTCATAAATATAATGTCCTTGACATAAACGTCATATCGACAATAATATGTCATCACAGAGTTGTCATTGTTATGTACGTATTCCTCTAATATATTCAATATTTAATATATATTCCCGGAAGGCGATGTTTCAAATGCATGTGTTCCTCCCATTTATCAGAATTTACCACTACTATTAAGTTTTATAAATAATCAATAGCGGCTTGATTAAAGTGTCTAACAGACATAATAATTAATTAGATCACATTGATTACGAGTAAACATGAAATCGACGTGCTAGAGTGTCAGTTTACATTCTCCTATCTGCTGGCTTTTTGAAACATTTGACATTATATTATCTTTGGACTCCCTGTATATCTATCAGCATACGTATACTATATTCTATATAGGTATTACATTTTTCAAGGAGTAAATAGGAAGCTTGACAACCTAGCTTTTATCGGAAATGACGCTATGTAAATATATGCATATATAATGATAGGGAATACAACTTGTTTCCTTGTATAGATGGTGGATAGAAGATTACCAAGGTATGCCATTATTAATTGTTAGGATAAATGTATAATTAATTATACACTCCCAGAGACATGTTATCTTTGTAATAAGTCAACCACTGAGATAATATATAATAGTTACTGTCTGTAAAGAGAATACAATGATTTGAACATTCTTTTAATACATTTTCTTCTTATTTGCATGATAGATTTACTCCATACAAAGTTGAAATATATTGGATATGAATTTATAATATAAGCATACACACACAGCATAGAGTAGCTCTATTGTTCCAACAGGTTACGACAATGGCTTTTAGATCTATGATTCTATACGTGATGGACATACATGTACTTGGTAGTATATAAAGATTGTGTATCGTATGTTCTACTGCTATTGTTTGGAAATTTCAGCAAGTGTCACAGTATTGCATATGTTATCTCAGTACAATCAACTTACACGCATATAGTATAGTCTAGTATATTCATGATTATCAGACCGTATGTGCTGTTAAGTTAACACAATGAATATTATATATATATACTGAGCGACAAAAGAAACGCGAGTAAATTCAAATGTTGTGTACATGTTTACCCAGAGTAAAATGTATAA